>PVIU01002224.1:0-101630 GCA_004026605.1 Ondatra zibethicus | reverse complement strand
TATGTGATGGGGATAACTGAGGGAGAGAAAAGAGCAGAAAACTAGAACCAGGTGTGCTGGTTTGAATGAAAATGGCCCCATATGGCCGGGCGGTGGTGGCGCAAGCCTTTAATCCCAGCACTCGAGAGGCAGAGACAGGTGGATCTCTGTGAGTTCGAGACCAGCCTGGTCTACAGAGCTAGTTCCAGGACAGGCTCCAAAGCTACAGAGAAACCCTGTCTCGAAAAACCAAAAAAAAAAAAAAAAAAAAAGGAAAAGAAAGAGGCTAGAGAGAGGGCTCAGTGGTTCTTCCAAAGGTCCTGAGTTCAATTCCCAGCAACCACATGGTGGCTCACAACCATCTGTAATGAGGTCTGGTGCCCTCTTCTGACCTGCAGGCACACATGCAGACAGAACACTGTATACTTAATAAATAAATAAATAAATAAATAAATAAATAAATAAATAAATAAGGTTTATTTAAAAAAAAAAGAAAGGAAGAAAGAAAATGATCCCATAGGTCCATAGGGAGTGGCACTATTCGGGGGTGTGGTCTTGTTGCAATAAGTGTGACCTTGTTGGAGGAAGTGTGTGGCTGTGGAGGAGGGCTTTGAGGTCTCATATGCTTAAGCTAGGCCTAGTACACATTCCTTTTGTTGCCTGTGGATCAAGATGCAGGACTCTCAGCAGCTTTTCCAGCACCATGTCTGCCTGCATGCCATGTTCCACCATGATAATGAACTAAACCTCTGAAACTGTAAGTGACCCCTAATTAAATGTTTTCCTTTATAAGAGTTGCTGTCGTCACGGTGTCTCTTCACAGCAACAGGAACCCTAACTAAGACACCAGATAAGAATTGACATCAGAGAGACTTCATTAAGCAACTGGTGGAAACTGATGCAGAGACCCACAGCTAAGCAGTAGGCAGAGCTCAGGGAATCCTGCTGAAGAGAGGGAAGAAGGATTGTAGGAGCCAAAGTGGTCAAGGATATCACAAGAAAACCCACAGAATTAACTAACCTGGGCTCATAGGAGCTCAGAGACTTAACCGACAGCCAGAGACCTGCATGGGACTGAACAGGTCCTCCGCACATGTTACAGTTGTGCAGTTTGTCTTCTTGTGGGTTTTCTAAGACTGGGTGCAGGGGCTACTGATTCTTTTACTGGCTTTTAAGACCCTATTTCTCATGCTGGGTTGCCTTGACCAGTCTTAGTATCAAGTCACTTAGTCTACAACTTGATATGCCATGTTTTGTCAATATCCATGGGAAGCCTGTTCTTTTTTGAATAGAAACGAAGGAGTAGATGGGGCAAAGGAGGTAAAAGAGAGGTCAGAGGAGGGACTGGGAGGAGAGGAGAGCGGGAAAACAGTGGTCAGGATGTAAAATAAATAAGTAAGTAAATAAATCCAGGAAGAGGGGGAGGGGAAAGACACCAGGTAAGTCTGAAAGCCACCACGGAACAAGCACAGTTTCTGAGCCCACACATTCTTCCTCTGATCATGCTCAACAGCCAAACCACACCTTTCCTTCAAGTCCAGAGCTGTAGCTGGCACACAGGAGGTGGTCAATGGATGCCTATGGGTGAGTAGACAGTGGCTACCATTGCATTAGCAGGCTGCCACCAGGGCAATCTAAGAACAGTTTTCAAACAAATGACTGTAGTTCATGTAGTCTCAACTCCAATGTGTACCTGATATCCTAACCTTGTAAAAGACCTATGCCTCTGCAAAATACGTTGTGTAAGATACTCATGCATACATATAATCTATAGCAGGCACTCCTCCCACCCTTGTGCCACCAAACCAACTCATAAAATGTTTCTTTAAAGGAAACACAAATAACACAGGACCTTAACTTCTGGCTCCACCTAGAAAAACCAACAGTACACACAGAATAGCTCTTCTATGTAATTTCCTCTACAATCGAACTGGTCACAATTTTTTTTTCTTTTTCAAGACAGGGTTTCTCTGTAGCTTTAGAGCCTGTCCTGGAAGTAGCTCTTGTTGACCTGGCTGGTCTCAAACTCACAGAGATCCACCTGCTTCTGCCTTGCTGGGATTAAAGGCCACCACCACTTGGCCTGAATTGGTCACATTAACAGAACTACAAATTGCTTGGCACACTCAGAGGTTTGATAGCATAAAACAACAGGAAGGTGCCAGCAGCCCAGCCGTTCATTCTCTGGTCTGCTGCATGTTGTTTCACGACCTGCATTTGGTGCCATCTACTTTCTGATGCTGCATTTCACAGAGGCCTCTCGTCAGTGCAAGAAAGACACAGCAGGTAACATGGCGGAGAGGCTGCTGGCACTAGGCATGCAGGAGGCCTGAGTTAAGAAATGAACACATCTAAGTTTTCTCACCTAAGGTCAAAATAGGCCATGATGCCCTGGTGAGCTTTCTTCCTCCAGACACCTATCCCCACCATGTACCTCTGGCTCCTTCTATCATCTTTTCAGGGTCACTCTTAGTCATGTGATGGGACAGGGGCTTTCTGAAGCATTCTTTCCAGCATCCTATTTGAACTCGTTTACCGGGGTGGGTGAGATGGCGCAGCAGGTAAGAGTGCTTACTGCTCTTGGAGCATACCAGAGTTTGCCTCCCAGCACCCAGCACCCGCATGGCAGCTCACAAGCACCTGTAACTCTTAACTCCAGGGAATCCAGCAGTCTTCTGGCCTCTGAGACTTCTGCACGCACTGTGCACATAAACTCGGGAAGGCAAGCACATACTGACATAAAATAATACATCTCTAAATGACACTTCCTGCAGTGGTTCAGCAACGTCACTACAGAAGGGTGCTTCATCCCTGGCTCTAGACACGCCTCTCACACATGAAAAAGTATGCGGGCACAGCAAAGACACATATAAATTAAACCCCAAAACTCGGAGATTTGGTCATGTTAACTGAATGCAAATACCAAAACAGAGCTAGGCCAATTAAGTCAGAGGGAAAAATTACCACGTAAGGAGAGTCACGAGCACACGCCCGCGCACACACACACTATCCTGTAAGACTTACACTCATTTGCTCAATATTTCAGGTGCCAAAGAGACAAAATTTCTAAATCCCTCACCCTGGAAACAGCTTTGAAGGGGTCCCTCAACTTTGACACATTAACCGGCACAACCTGTCGGCTCTCCGTCCTCGGGGTGGGGGTGGGAGGCTGGAGACAGGAGGATCAAGACCTGCCTGGGCTACAACTTCAAACCCTGCCTCCAGAAAGAACTGCGTGTAAACATGTTTTGGGGTCGTTTAACTGACAGCGGCGGTGGGATACAACTAACAGGCAAACTCCTTCCGTTCCGGCTGAAATTCCATCAGCGAAGTGTCTTCCGTTTGGACTGGTAAACGGGGCCACTGCTGGGCCGCAGGGTGACTCCTTCATGTCAGAGTGAAGCTCAGCCCTGACGGTCCCGTTCCCTGCGACTTGCCGGAGCGCCCGGGAACCGCAGGGCCTCAGCGTGGGGCCTCCTCGGCGGCGGCCACCCCGCCGGGTGTCCCTCACCTTCATGAATTCGTCCTTATCGAAGCACAGCGTGTCCGGCCCGGTGGGCAGGTTCATCCTGCGTCTCTCCATCACGCCGGCCTCCGACCCTCAGCTCCCAGGCTCCGCTACCACGGAGGACGCAGGCGACACCGCAGGGGACGCGGCAGTCCAGGCCCGGCACCGTGCTGGCCTCGCTTCCGCCAGCGGCGACGCGCGGCAGCCAATAGGCGAGCGGCGCGGGCGGCTGCGCACAGTGAACCGGAGGAGAGGCGCGCGCAGTGGGGCACTACTGCTTCCGGTGGCCAAGCCCGGTACTGCAGCCTCACGCCCACACCTACGCCGCAGGCTAGAGAGATCAGAGCAGCCTTGTTCTTTTTCCCCCAAGAGGGGATAGAGTCCAGAGCCGCCTCCTCCGCAGAGAAAACGCCATCGCCCTTAAATATGGTCCTTAAAAACCGGTCAGAGGTCCACAGGCTCCAAAGCTACAGAGAAACCCTGTCTCGAAAAACCAAAAAAAAAAAAAAAAAAAGAAAAAAAAGGTCAGAGGAGCTGGACTGTGGTGGCCTTAATCCCAGCCCTTAATCCCGGCAGAGGCCGGTGGATCTCTGTAAATTTGAGACCTTGTGATCCACAGAACTAATTCTAGGACATCCAGAGGTACACACACACACAAAAAAACAACCCTGATTGGGGCGGGGGGGGAATGCTATCCCTCTGCATTTCAGGTTACCCCAAACATGAAACCATCCCTCTGACTGAATGTGGGGGTAAAATTTAGAGACCCTATTGCCGGAGCCTGCCCTGAATAGGTAAGGCCTTCTTAAAGTGACTCTGCGAAGTGACAAGAGAAGACATGAGCGGGAAAAGATACACCAAGTAGACAGCACCCTATGTCCCTAGCATACTTTTTTTGTGTGTGTGTTTGAGTGTGTGTGTGTGACAAAGAAATTTTTGTTTTCTTTTTACCATCTCTCTCTTTCTAGGAAGTCTTCCACCCATACAAGTCTAAGCAACATGAATTCCACTCTCCAGTAACTTCAGCCTTTCCCCAAGTTCTCTTTACCCAGGACACAACCATCATGACTGTCATTGGGAGAATTTGCTAGAACACTCCCCAATCATCCTATTTATCAATTCCTAGGGTGAAAGAGCAAACAAACAAAACCATTCTTGCCTACTCAAAACATCATCCTCATACCTAATAATATGAATGGTTCTCTACTAACGTTGGATTGAGAGACATGGCCTTCAGCCCCTGGCTATCATTCCAGAGTGGCAACGTGGAAGCACCGAATGAGGGGCCCAGGTTCTGGCAGAGAAAGAAACACAGATACCTGGGAAATCTGTCTGATTCCTAGAAGCTTGGAGCTAGAACTTGCCATTCCGTTCTGATGTTTTCTCCACCCTTTATGAAAGAAAGGAACCTGAACACGTACGGCCTACTGTGTTAATCGTAGGGCTGCCAAAGGGATTCATTGGTACAGAAGAAGATCCATTCGCTTTCCCAGGATTTGGTAAGGAGCAGCCTGGAGTCTGTTGTATGGACTGCCATTCTCTCTCAACACACCCCAGTCAGGGCAGCAGGTCAACTTTGGTGCTAATGGAGCCCCCCCACCCAATGGCAGTGGGAGAGGGTGGAGACCAGACCTGCCCAGGGGGCACGGTCTTGATATCCCACCCAGAGTTGGCACTCAACTGGCATGGCTGTTTTCTTCTGTGTTAGACGGCGCAAATGACAGCTCCTCATGGGTCAGTGAGCAGCCTCTCTCCAGAGCAGGCTGCACTGGAGACAAACCTGCTGTTTGTCCGTATTCCTCTTGCTCGTGTGCAGCCGTTTGGGGGTCATGCCAGCTTCTCACTGTCTGGGGTGTGTGCTCTAGACAAGCATTTCCTGCTTCATATTTAAGCACATGATTAATTCTTCACTGTCAACTTGAGTGGATTTGGAATCTCCTACAAGACACACTTCCAGCCATGTTTGTGACAGTGTTCCCAGAGATGTTCAACTGAGGAAGGAAGCCCTGCCCTGAATGTGAGCCACACGTTCCTCAGGCTAGGGTCCCAAACTGACTAAAAAGGAGAAGACAAGGGCATTTATCTCTCTCTGCTTCCTGACTGTGGATGCCATGTGACCAGCTGCCTATGCTCCAGCCTCCATGTGGACCAAATGCTCAAACTTCCTTCTTTAGTTATTAGTATCACAGCAAAAAAATTAATGACTACATGTACCATCTCTGGCAATTATGCCCCTGTCATGGTACTTAAAGGAAGAGTAATTAGGACGTGACTGTGAAACCGAGTATTGCCAGACTCCGTAAGGGGTCAGCATGCCTAGTTTGCTGTCCCATCTCTGAGCTGCATCTTTCCTAGGGAGACTTTGGCTGACGATTGTTCTGTCTTGTTAAGTCTCGCGAGCCTGTTCTTTGACCGCTTCCTTTCTTATGAAGCAAGCACCTGCTGCCTCATCTCTAAGTAAGCAGTCACTTGCCATCTCTGGAAGATTCTTCGTTCTCCACTTCCAGTGGCATGGTGACAAGTCCCTATTTCTTTCTTCCCACTCTGCCCTATTTATAGGTTTCCCATTTTTGGCAGGTTTGCAACTGAACACTCAAAAATTGCAGGGAGAAATAGCACACTCGGGAAACTCATGTGGGCATTTTCTTTAGGCATTGCCGCCCAGAACAAGAGGCCTGGCTGCTGCTGATGATGATCAGGAGTTTCCAGTTTTCTAGGGATTGTATATCTACCCTGAACACCGAGTGTATAGCTCTGACCTCAATGTCCCTAGAGGAAAACAGGCCAAATGGGGTGCCTAGGGGGAGGAAGGATCACCCTCAGCTCCCAGGTCTATGAAGACTAGGGAAGCTCATGAGGATGCATCGATCAATATTTTAAAAGTTTTTCTCCCCCCATTCTGGCACTGGGAAGTGAACTCAAGGCCCTTATGAATTTGTGTGCCCTGTCACTAACCTGTATCTATAGCTTCTACCTTATCTTTACTTTTTAAAACAGAACTTTATTTTGAATTATTCGTGTGTGTGTGTGTGTGTGTGTGTGTGTGAGTGTGAGCGCGCGTGTGTATGTATGTGTACATGAGTACAGGTACCCACTGAGCCTAGAGGGAGGCTAGAGGCATCGGTTTCTTTTGGAGCTGGAGTTGCAGGCAGTTGTGAGCTGTCTGACATGACATTGGGAACTGAACTCAGGTCCTTGGCAAGAGTCGTATGCCTTCTGACTACTGGTTGGTCCCTCTAAATCCTCCAACCCCCTTTTACTTTTTGTTTTGAGATAAGTTTCACTAAGTTCCCAAGACTGACCTTGAACTCACGATGTAGCACAGACAGATCTTGAACTTGTGATCTTCCTGGCCCAGGCTCCCAAGTAGCCAGGGTTACAGGCTCTTCTCGTTCAACTTAGTTGACCCTGTATGATTCTCCAGTAACTCCTGCATTTCTCTTTGCCCTCCTTTACTCCCGGGGCAACTGCTAAAATGCATATTTAGGCTGTGGCTGCTAAGCTGGGCTATCCCCACAAGCTCCCTGAAGAATCCTGTGCCTAGATAAATTTAAGTGAGCCCCATTTCAGAGCTTCTGATTCTGTGTATGGCTGTCAGGAAAACTGATGGGAATGAGGCTGGGCGTGTGGGGTCCACACCTGTCACTCTAGTACTCGGAGGATAAGGCAGGAAAACGAGGCATTCTAGATTGGCTTGAGTTACACAGTGAATCTGAGGTCAGCGTGGGCTGCAGAGGAAGATCTTGTCTCAAAAGAAAAAAAAAAGAAAAAGAAATCAGAAAACACAAAGTGATTTGCCAGATAACAAGAGCAACCATACACTTCTTCCACTTACCAGAATCACCAGCCTCCGCTGCTCCTGCCGGGGGCTGATACCAAAGGATGGATTGAGGTTGCATTGCAGGTAAACGCCCCCTAGAGGACGATGTTGGTACTGGCAGCCCTTAATTCTGTGGCTCTGATTTGTTCAAGTTGAAAGTTACTAATCAGTTTGGGGAACAAAAAAAAAGTTTGGGAGCAAATGTTGAAATGCTCTGATTTGAGTCAAAGGCAGTGATAGCCTTTTAAGTTAAAATAAATTTTGGGGTTTTTGTTCTGTTTTGTTTTGTATTTTCAGATACAATAGAGAAAACTCACAAATAGGAATTTTGATTTATGTTTTTCAGAGTCAGTGTGGTGTAGTAAATGAAATAATTGAAATACATATTGTTAGTGTATTTAAAAAATCAAATTATATTAGGAGCGTTTTATTCCAGTGAGGTTAATTTTTTCTTATATCATCTTGCTAAAATAATATTTTCACTCTTGTGTTAATACTGACTGTCAACTTGACAGGATCTAGAATCACCTAGGAGACAAAGCCCTGGGCATGTAGGGAGTTTCTAGATCGGGTTAACTGGAGTGGGAAAGCCCACCCCGAATGTGGTGACACCATCCCGTGGGCTGGAACCCTAGACTGAATAAAAAATAGAAAGTGAGGTGGGCACCAAGAGTCGTCTCTCTCTGCTTCCTGACTGTGGGTGTCATGTGACCAGCCACCTTGCGTTCCTGTTGCCATGCCTACCCCCACGATGCTCTACTACGCCTCGGAATAGAAACTCTTCCTCACTTAGATTGCTTTTGTCAGGTGTTTTATTACAGCAATGGGACAAGCAGCTAACACACTTCTTTCAATAAGTGGCTGGTCACCCACCTTGTGGTGAGAGGCACACCCTGGAAATGACTTCTTCCTTCCTCTGTCCCTATGCCTAGACTGTCAGTGAATCTTGTTTATTTTACTACCCAACAGGATCCAGCTTCATAGTTGCCACTAAGGACTGAACCCAAGGCCTGTGCATGGTGGGTAAACTACTGAGCTTTCACCTCCCCCAATAGTTGACTTTTTTAAACCCAGGCTTCTGTCTGGTGTTGTACTACATCACCAATGAGCGTGATGTGGCCAAATCCAGGCTTGATTTCCAACCCCAGATCATCTGTCCTGAGGATAGGGGGACAAGATGTACGGACAAGGATGCTTTGATATTCTGTGCCAGTGGAGCGCATTTGTTCTTCCTGTTGCAGGCGGGGATCTGCACACAGACAGCGTGAGTAGTTCAGCATGTGCACACTTCTGTCTGTCCCGAGTGAATTCCTCTGTGTTAGCTCCCGGTGGCGCTGTAGGAGGAAGACAAGATTCAGACGCTTTGGAAGTATGTAAATCCATGTACACACAAAGTAAGAGGCAATAACTGGGGCAAAGTGCAGGAGAAGCTCCAGCACATGCTCAGAGCTGTGACTGATCACTTGACGGGGGGGGGGGGTTGTGTGAGACTAAACTTTGGAATGATTGACAGCCTTTGTTCACCCTCCCTACAAAGCCTGCTGGCTGGAGTTGAGATGGAGGGCAGTTTTTAGGGTGTTGGTGCACTGCCTTCTGGGATCTCTGGCTCTCTGAAATACAACTTAAAGATCCAGTTCCCATTTCTGATTGGTGTTTGTGGTGATGGCAGAGTGAATGCCAGTGTTCTGTTTACTCTCATTGACTCAGCAATAACTCCATTTTTCTAACAATACTCCTTAGCTTCTGACTCTGCCCTGGGGGCTAGACGCCCCCTTGGGTCCTGCCTGTGGGATTTCCCTGAAATACCCCTTCGGCCCTGGGATAGTCAGACCTCTGGTTCCTTTGCTCTATTGCTCTGTAACAAATGGTCACACATCAAGCAGCCTTTACTGACACTCACTTCTTTTTTCTTTATTCTTTCTTTTCTTTTTTGGGGGGGGCAGGGGTTTGAGACTGGGCTTCTCTGTGTAGCTTTGGAACCTGCCCTGGAACTAGCTCTTGTAGACCAGGCTGGCCATGAACTCACAGAGATCCACCTGCCTCTGCCTCGACACTCACTTCTTATACCAGTTTCTGCTTGCCGTGAGTCTTCCCACAGCTTAATTGACCTCTGCACTCAGAAGCTCGTGGGACCAAATCCTAGGTCCAGTCCACAATCAAAAGTTGTAGCTGAGACAACTTAGTGGCTGGGAAGATGGCTTAGTAACTAAGAAAGAGTTGTGTGGTTTGCAAATGTCTACAACTCCAGCTCCCAGGGATCAGATGCCCTCCTCTGGCCTCTGTGGATACTGCACTTGTGTGCACATACACCCATATAGACACACAGTTTAAAAGAATAATAATAACGAAATTTAAAAAGTCACCCGAAAATGTCGCCAGCACAACTCTCTTACGTGCAGCGTCTCAGGGCGCTTGGCTGTCATTTCAGTTTTAAACGTGGTTTACGCCTCGCCTGGCTATCCCCTGAACTTAGACCAGCACATTTAGCTACCCACCAGTCCTTTCCATGTGTCTTCCAAAGGTTTCTCAAGTTTAGGACATTAGAAGCCAGACCCCTTCCTAAGGCCTGCCCATGTTGGTAAACAAACTGCATTGCTCTAGCGTCTCAGGGCTCAAACCTTAGGGCCATCGCAGTCCCGTTCACTTGTGTGCTCTTTTCCCACAGATTCTGTGTTGTTCCTTTGGCATTCAGCTAGAATCTCACCACCCCTCACAACCTACCTGTCTACCCAACTTACTCTGGCCCCTGCCGGTGCTGCATGCCATTCAGATCAGCAGCGGTCGGTGGAAACAGTGATGTTGCTGGGCTCCTGCCCCACCTCAGAGTTCTGGCAAAGACTGGAGACGTTTAGAGTCTGCACAGTTGGGAAAATGGGTGCTCCTACCCTTTGGAGATCAAAGACCAGGGATGCTGGCTCAGGCCACCTAGGGAAAATTTCCTGATCCATAATTCCCACAGCATAGCAGGTGAGTAACCTCTTCATGGCTCCAGCCCTCTGCACACCACAGAAGCCTGCAGGGTACTCTAATCCCTCGCTTGATTCAACCATCACCCCTGAGGATTAATCAGTGCTATGGCCACACCACAGTGTTTCTTCCTCTCTTCCTGGCTCCCAGCAGTGTTTCCCTGGCTTACTACACTGGCCTCTGTGGCTTTCATCAAATGCACAGGCCTTCCCTGGCTTTGTCTGGGATGTGCTTCTCCAAATGTCATCATGGCTCAACCTTATCTCCCCAGGACCTTAAGCTAGTGACAGAGACTTCTGACTCGATTATGCTTGCTCCCTTGTGCTCCACCCTCTCTCCCTCTGAGTTCTGCTTTACTTTTAATTCCTGAGACAGAAGACAGATGGGAAATGAATAAGTAGATAGGCAGATATACACATACATACATACACACAAAGTTACACAGATAATTACATACATGATATACAGATAACAGATAGGGCTGAATTTACCATTCAGAAGTACATTCTTAAGACCTTGCATTCAATCTCCAATATTGCCAAACAAAGCAGAAAGGATGATAGACTGATAATAGGTAGGTAGAAAAAAGAGAGGTAGATAGATAGGTGATAGATGCATAGATAGATAGATAGATAGATAGATAGATAGATAGATAGATAGATACACAGATTTATAGGTAGATGATTGACAGGTAGAAAGGTAGCTATTTGTCTGCCAATTGTCTGACACCTCCATAAAATGGAAGCTTCCCCAGACAGCACTTTGACCCTCTGCTGACTTGTCCTTCTCTGTGGTTTGCATGGCAGCTGGTGCCCAGGAGGTGCCCAGAAAAGTTGAACAGTGTCCAGCCTCCACCCCATCACTCTCCACAAAGCAGCCAAACTGACCAAAAAGCACCTGAAAAAGGCCCCTCCTTTTCCACAGTGAAAATGGCTTTGATGTCCTCTTCTTGTTCTTCAGTTGCCTGTTTGCTAGCCAGATCTCACTAGATTCCATCCCAAAGCCCCCCAAAATGGTGCTGTCGTCACCACCAGACATAATTGTTTTTAATTTTTAAACATTTTTTTAAATGCTAAATCCTAAAGTAAATGCACAAGAAGTCTAACCATTAGCCTAATGGTTTCTAACCGCTCATTTTCCCTTCTGCTCAGGCCCACACCGTCTCTGCCAAAAAGGACTCCGCGCTTCCAATTTGCCTCCCACCTCCAGCCATCTGCCTCCTTCTGCCTCTCCCCACATCAGTTCATTCTCCACACAGACTCCAAAATGGTAATCCTAAAATACACGTCCTTTACTGTCCTTCTGCCTAAAGCCACTTAACCCCGCCTGAAGATGCCCATATCTCCTTAGGAAGGATCTTTAAAAACCCAAACAAATAGAGAGACCATCTTGGTTCACTGTAGCTGTGCACTGATTATTTTTCTTGTCCTGCAGCCAAAGAAAGCCCCAATGCAGAGCAACTGAAGGGAGGGAGAGTTTATTTTGGTTCACAGTTTGAGGATCCAGTCGGTACTGGCTGGGACGGTGGCTCATGCATGGGTAATCAGGAGACAGAGTTGTGAGTGATGCCACTCCGCACACTCCCCCTCCCCCCCGCCACCACCCCTCAGAACAGAACAGAAATAGTTCCTGAGGATGGGAGTGGGTCAACGAGCTGAGGAAAAATCCTCCTAAGCCCTGTTTCCCTTATTCAGTCTGGAACCCTATGGGATAGTACCACTCCCCCTCAGTTAACCCCCTATGGATGCCCTCATAGGTACACCCAAATGTGTGCTTCATTGATGTCATAGGTATTTCTTCTTGTAGCGTATTTGTGTGAAGTGCATGTTATATGTGTGTGTGTGTATGTGTGTGTGCATGTGTGTGTATGTGCATGTCTCTCTGTGTGTGTGTATTTGTGCAGACATGTGTTTGGGTGTACATGCATGTGTGTGTTTATGTGTGTGCATGTGGAAGCCAGAGGTGGGTGCTGGGGTGTTTTCCTCTCACTTGCCATATTGTTTCTTGAGATAGGGTCTCTCCCTGAACTTGGAGATCACTGATTGGCTAGACTGGCTGGGCAATGAGCCCCGGGATCTGCTTGTCTCTGCAGCCCTTCAGTGTCACAGGTGTGTCCTACTGCACCTACATGGATTTTCCACGGGAAGTCTCCCAGGCTTTAGGAATGTCTTAATCCAATCAAGCTGACAATGGAAAGTAACCACCCCAAACTTTACCCCTTACCAACTTGTCACCCAGACATATCTCTCTGAGTGATGGCATCCCACCCCAGGCCCCTAAGGTCTCATTTTCTTTCCTAGTTTACAATCATTGAGCCAACCTTTAAAAGTCCCCCAGGTTTTCATCGGGCCAACACCATTCAAAATTCCAAAGTCTCCTCTGATTCAAGGCAAAAGCTTAATCGTGAGCTATAGGATAAAACCAAGGTCCATGCTTTCAGGCGCTGGAGAGATGGCTTGGTGGTTAAAAGTTCAGATGACTCTAGCAGAGAATCTGCGTTCAGTTCCCAGCACCCATGTCAGGCAGCCCGCAACTACCTGTGACTCCAGCTTTGCAGGGTTTAACGCTCTGTTCTGGATGCCTGAGGGACCTGCCCCAAACAGACACACAGAGATACTCGCATCATTTTAAAAAATGAATCTTTAAAACAAGGAAAGGTGCATCCTTCCAATACCCAGTGGTGCAGGGCAAGCATCCTCTTTCCAACAAGGAGAAAGCACAGGCTAGCAAGAGCAGACAAAAGGGAAGTTGCAGCCCAGCAGGGCAGACCCTAAACCGTACAGCTCTATGCCTGGCATCCGGAGCTCCTAATGATATCATCCACAGCCTTGTTAGCTTGCCTCTCCTGCTCCATCGCCTGTGGCATATCCTGCCTCGCTTTTGAGCAAGGTTTCTCAAGGCTCGCAGTTTCTTTCAGAGAATGTCCCTTATTTCTGGCATCTCTGACATCATGAGTTCTACCCATTTCAACCTAAGCATCAAACTAACTCCCTGGGGATCCTGATACAGGATAAGACCGTGAGGCGCAGGGCTGGCGTGGACAGTAGGATGGTAATTCCATGGACTGCATAAAGCAGTGGCAGCTGTGCTGAGCTGGAGTCCCGGGATCGTTGGCAATTTTCAGTCCCGTGACACACACACCAGGCAGTCCAATGCCAGGGCAGTTGGATTGTTGCCACTTGTTTTAATCAGTGTTCTATTGCTGTGAAGAGAGACACCATGACCATAGCAATTCTAATAAAGGAAAGCATTTATTTGAGGCTGGTTTATAGTTCAGAGGTTTGATCCATTCTTATTGTGGTAGAAAGCATGGCAGGATAAAGACAGGCTGAGAGTTCTATGTCTGAATTGGCAGATAGCTGGAAGAAAGTGCCACACTGGTCCTGACTTGAGCATCTGAGACTTCAAAGTCTACTCCCAGTGACACACTTCTTCCAACCATGCCACACCTACTCCAACAAGGCCACACCTCCTAATAGTACCACTCCCTATGAGCCTGTGGGGGCCATCTTCTTTCAAATCACCACACCACTGCAATATTGTATCCTTTTTATGGGGTCCAAGTGGGGGTGTGGCACCCTTTGTTAGATGGCTTGGTAAATCCTCATGCTTTTTCTTGATGATATTAACACACCCATGTCTGCATATGCTCCCAGTCTACATTAATATTAAATGATAGCTTTATACTAATTGGTTATAAAAGTCATAACAATTGCTGGAGAGAGGAGACTCCCTGTTAGTTATTCCGGGAGCTTCAGGAATGCAGCTTTTGTATGTTGTCACCATGCTGGGGTGTGCCTTTTGGTGACACAGCTGGCTTTGCATTGCCCTGTAAGTAACCCCAGTGAATTACTAGTTCACCAAGCTAGGCTTGGATGAATTGTTCCCTTGGTCCATGGTGTTACCCGCTCTGGGAGAGCAGGTGTTTGTTTGCATCTTCCCAGGTCCCATGAAAGCAGCAGAATGCCCTAAGTGGTTGCTTACCATAGTCTTTCCTGGTAGTCTCCTTCTCTTTCCTTTAATCAGATTTAGCCATCTGTCCTGTGGTTCCATAATCCATGTGTTTTCTTCATCATTTCAGAGGTGACAGGGCCAGCCACACTGTGTCTACTAACAGCCCAGGAATTACAGAGCTTTAATCTCCTCTGGGAAGTAGGTAAGAACTGAAAGGCATTTTGTTTACATTGAGTGGATATGGGGATTTATTTTATACTCATAGTCTATCACACAACACATGAATGTGCACCTTCAAGTGTCTCAAAAATATACTCTTTGCTATTAAAGTGGTAAAACCAATACTCTCAGGTGTGTTGTCTGGTGAATTAAGAGGGATTAGGAGGTGTAGCCTTGTGGGAATAGTTGTGGCCCGGTTGGAAGCTGTATGTCACTGGGGGGTGGGCTTTGGAGTTTCAAAAGCTCAATCTTGGCCCATGTCTTTCTTTTCCCACTACTTTTGGATTTTCCAGTAGCATGTTTGCTTGCGTACTAGCATGCTTCCTGCCATGATAATAATGGACTAAACCTCTAAAACTATAAGATGACCCCAATTAAAAGCTTTCCTTTATAAGAGCTGCAGTGGTCATGGTGTCTCTTTATAGCAATAGGACATAGGCTAAGACAGAAATTGGTACCAGGAGTGGGGTACTGCTGTGACCAGACTGACCATGATTCTTGTTGACAGAATGTAGACTTTGAGATTTTGGGTTAGGAAACCAGTCAAATTCTTTAAATGAGGCTTAGTGGGCCATACTAGTAAGAGTGTGACAAACAGTGTTGCTGAGAGCAAGTAGATTGTGATGGCCTGGTTCAAGAGGCTTCAGAGGAGAAGAATGTTAGTAAGTGGCCTGGAGACCTTTCTTGTGATATTTTGGCAAAGAATATGGCTGCTTTTCTCCCTTGTCCAAAGAGTCTGCCTGATACTAATTGAAGACTTTTGGGTTACTGGCATTGGCAGAGGAGATTTCAAGACAGCCTAGTACTGACTGCATTGCTTGGTTATTAGTGGCTATTCTTACTCTATTCAGACCTTTAATGAAAAGGGACAAGTGAGCAAGGAAAAATGCAAAAAAGTACAGTTTGAGGAGAAAGGGAGCACCGGGAAGTATAATGGAGCTAAGTCCAGTGCTCAAGAAGGCAAAAAGTTTAAAGGAAAGCCTGGTGCTAAATGGAATAAGGGAGTGGCGACCCCTTTATTCAGGACAAGACCCCACCTAGCTAAGCTTCCAATTCATGAAAAGAAATTAAAGAAAAGCTTAAGTAGCAAAGGAAAACATTGAAAATAGAAAAGAGATGAAAATGTATTTGAATGAGGGGGTCAAGTTCTAGCCTTAGAAAGCAGAACTGGACAGCTTTGGTGCCATGGTGCTGGCTTTAGAGTCAAAGATACAAGAGAGGGCTATGGGATGTCCCTCCAAGGCTAAGGAAAGTTGCTGAGACCAGGTGTGAGTCAAAGCCCAGAGAGGTCATTGTGTGAAGCTCTGAAGGTGAAGGCTGTATTATCCTGGAAAATCCAATATGCCGGAGATGCCAGAGTCATGGGATACCTGCCGAGGAAAGCTGCAGACCATATGTGGAACAGACCCACCGGAGATGCCAGAGTCAGGGGACACCTGCCAAGGAAAGCTGCAGACCATATGTGGAACAAACCCAAGAAAGAAGAATGGCTGCCGTCACCAAAGCCGAAAGGAGCTGGAGATGGATGGGCACTTCGCCATCCGATGGGGAGATGCAGTTTGGAGTTTGCCCAGCTGGTTTTTGGTCTTGCTTTGGTCCAGTATTTCCTCACTATACTCTCTTCCCTACATTTTGGAACAGTTATGTATATTCTGTACCATTGTATGTTGGAAATACAAGATCTGCTTTTTTATTTCGATTTTATAGGGGATTACAGTTATGAGATTGCCATGAGTTCCAGAAGAGACTTTGGAATTTTAAACAGTTTTGAGAATTTAGAGACTTTTGAAGTTGGGCTGAATGCTTTTTTTTTTTTTTGCATTATGATATGGATACAAGCCAAGAAGGCCAGGGAATGTAGTGTGGTGATTTAGATAAGAATGCCCCCCCCCCGAGGATCATATATTTGAATGTTTGGTCATTAGGGACTGGCACTACTTGAGAAGGATTAGGAGATGTGTCCTTGTTGGAGTAGGTGTGGCTTTATTGGAGGAAGTGTGTCACTGGGGGTCAACTTTGAGGTTTCTAAAGCTCAGGTCAGGCTAGTGTGTCTTTCTTCCTGCTTCCTTCAGATCTGGGTATGGAACTCTCAGCTACTTCTCCAGCACCATGTCTGCCTGCATGCCACCACGCTTCCTGCCATGATGATAATGGACCAAACCTCTGAAACTGTAAGCCAGCCCCAATTAAATGCTTTCCGTTATAAGAGTAGCCATGGCCATGGTGAATGAGATAAACAGTGACAGAAAGATACGCCTGCCCTTCTGAGCTTGTGATGATTTTCCTGATGTCTCTGGTAGACACGAATGGTGGAGTGTGAGTGGCAGATTGGTAGATACACCCCTCCTGACATTTTTCTTTTAATTATGTGTATATGTGTGGGTCTGTGAATGTGAATGCAATGCCTATGTAGGCCAGCAGAGGGTGTGAGCCCTCTTGGAGCTGGAGTTACAGGTGTGGTGAGCTCCCACATGGATGCTAGAAATGGAACGCAGGTCCTGTGGGAGAGCAGGATGTGCACTTACCTGCTCAGCCATGTCTCCAAACCCCTAAAACTTGTTAAATTTAATTATTTTTAAAGATTTAATATAATTAAAATAATCTAATGAATTAATTAATTTTCAAGACAGGATTTCTCTGTGCAGCCCTGGCTGTCCCGGATCTAGCTCTGTACACCATGCTGGCCTCAAACTCACAGAGATCTATCTGCCTCTGCCTCCTAAGTGCTAGGATTAAAGGGGTGTGCCACCACTGCCTGCCCCCCCAAAACTGCTTAATCTTTAGAACTCAATAATTCAAATACTGTGGGTTCCCTGGAAACCATCCACAAGGACAGAATGTATCTGCTAAAGAAACTTTGACTGAATGACCTTCTGGAAAATGGTAGGGAGACTTCACCCTGGAAGGACAGCAGTGTCAGTGGCCTATGCTGTGCAGGGCCGTGACTTTTCAAGAGTTCTGGAATGATTTCCATCTCCTTTCCTAGTCTTCTTCTGGATGTTGCTACAGGGTTTTGAGCCCTACATACTGGGGGGGGGGGAATCTCAGGAACATTTAAGGAGGTCTGCTACCAGGCCTTGTTAGGCTCTGCTAGCAAATGGTGTCAGCCTGCTCATCTGTGCTAAGACTTCTGGTATCTTCTGAGGCCCCATCCTGCTGCATCCCTGCTCTCAGCGGTGGCTGCACGGCTGCTTTAGCACCTTTGTTAGTTGTCATTGCTTCCCCTCACTCCTGCTCTTCTCCTGTGATATATGCTCTGGCACCAGGTCCCTAATGACAGTGATTAGTGCTGCCTATGGTGCACAGGGGTGGCCCCAGGCATCACCAAGCTGGGGTCTCCTCGGGCTCCACAGGCTTCCCTGTTTCTTCTAACACCCAGGGAGCTAGCTAGCAGGAGTCCTTTGATGGCTTCATTCAAGGCATCCCCCTGTCATCATGCGCCAGGACAGCAGAGAAGAGAAGCTGGGGTGGGGGGAGTGGGTGCAATACTACCAAACACCCCAGACTCCAGGTCACAGATAACCTGTGCATGTTTCATGCAGATGTTATGTCCCAATGCACACCTCACTGCTCAGCCCCTCTGCTGTGCAAAGTTGAACGATTTCCTTCCAAACGTGGTTGGAAGTCGTAAAGTTCCAGATTTTAGGTTGAATCTGTTGTGGGATAATCTTTTCTGTATACTGTAAAGATGAGTCTCTACCAAGGCACCACTGGTTGGTTTAATAATGAGCTGAACAGGCAATAGCTAGGTAGGAGAAAATAGGGGGGACTTCCAGGGAGAGATAGGAACTCTATCTGACACATCGTTGCCACATGTCAGAATGGAGATTATTTATTTATTTATTTATTTTTGGTTTTTCTAGACAGGGTTTCTCTGTAGCTTTGGAGCCTGTCCTGGAACTAGCTCTTGTAGACCAGGCTGGCATCGAACTCACAGAGATCCGCCTGCCTCTGCCTCCCGAGTGCTGGGATTAAAGGCGTGCACCACCACCGCCAGGCAGAGTGTAGATTATCATAAATGGGTTAGTTTAAGCTAGTTGGGAATAAGCCTAAGCTAAGTCCAAGCTTTCATACTTAGTAAAGAAAAGTTTCTTTGTTGGGGGAGGCTGTTCATTCACTTCCCGGCTGCCCAGACTCCTAAAATAACCACACAGAAACAATATTATTTAAATCACTGCTTGGCCAATCACTTAAGCTTATTGCTAGCTAGCTCTTATAGCATTGGTTAACCCATTTCTATTAATCTGTGTACTGCCACGTGGCTTTGGTTTACCAGCAAGCTTCCAGCGTGTCTGGCTCCAGTGGAACTACATGGCATCTCCTTGACTCTGCCTACTCTCTCTATATATATATCTCTTCCAGCCCGGCTATATTCTGTTAAGCCATTGGCCCAAAGCAGTTTCTTTATTCATTAACCAATAAAAGCAACACATATACAGAAGGACATCCCACACCATCTCTGTGTTATTATTTGAGAGGTGGCTGTTCAAAGAAAGATCTGTGGTCCATTTTCCATAACCTTTTTGAGTGGTTGCAGGTGTATTTGAGGATTCATTCCTGTGTGTTTACTCAAGGACAGAGATGTTATTAGCCAGCTCAGAGGGTGCCAGGATGTCTGTGCCCATTTATCACTGCAATGCCCATGCACTCCTGTGATGCCCATGCATCTCTGTAATATCCATGCATCCCTACAATATTCATGCATCCCCGCAATGGCCATGCCCATGCATGCCTGTGATGCTCATGCATTCCTGCAATACCCATGCATCCCTTTCATGCCCATACATGCCTGTGATGTCCATGCACCTCTACAATACCCATGCACCCCTGCAATGCCCAGCACCATTTGTCTTCTGAGGAGGCCTGTGGTAAGTAGTCTAAGAAACTGAGAGAAAAATCCCCAAAATTAGCCATATTCTTAACTAGATTCCTACTTAGTCTTAATTAATTGAAGTTAATGCATTCTGCATCTTCTTTTGTTTTTCAATTGCCTTCTGCAGATTAAATCAATTTACTTGTTCAAATTAAACCCTAAGATATTAGAACACATTAAACCACTTACAAGAGTTTTTATTTCAAACTCTCAGGTTTTTTTTACTAAAAGTCAGTCACCCCTCTTTCTATTCTGGGGTACGATGGAGTATTCCAGAAGTCACATTCAAATAAGCCTTAGAATGTAGATGTTACAGAGAGCAGGGCCACCTTGAGCTTGGTGAGCTGTGGGAAGCTAGGCTGTCAGGACCTTCTTTTGCCTCCTTGACTTATGATTGTTAAGAGATGAATTTGTGCATGGCTATGTCTTTCTGATGGTTATAATTTCGTGCATCAGATTACTTATAAAACTCGCTGAGAAGCCATGGATGATGGTCATTATTGTATGAAGAGTCGAATTTGTTTTAAAAAATTCAGAGTTCAGAAATGGAACATAGCTTGGATGGTAGCATGCCTCTCGTGCACAAGGCTCTGGGTTTGATCCCTAGCACCACATAATCCAGGCATGGCGGTGCGAACTGTAACCCCAGCACCTGGGAGTGGGTGGAGGAGGATCGAAAGTTCAAAGTCATTTTCAGCTACATAGAGACTTCAAGGCCAGCTTAGGCTCTATAAGACCCTGTTTTGTTTCGTTTTGCTTGTTTTTAAAAGCAGATAAAAACTAAACCAAAATAAAAACGCAAAGCTGTAAGTACACATTGTAATATGTGCTGTACGTGCTGAATGTATGCCTGGTATATGTATAAGAAATTTGTTTATCTGAGAACTTGTCTGTTACCACAAGCCATCAAAAGACTGTAAGCACCAAATGAATAGACAAGAGCCACAGGAGCCCGAGACAGAGACCAGAGGGCTGTACCGAGGGGAGTTAGGTCTTACATGGGTATGTTCCCAGGAAGGTGATTCAGGTGGAATGATAGGTAACAAAAAGGATAGTGTCTAGCCTCAGGACCAAAGCAGTGTTCAGGGACCCTGGGCAGGTGTGACAGGACAAGTAGCTGGGAGACTGGAAAATACTGAGAGGCCTGAAGGTGCATGGGCCATGTCTCCCTGGAGAGGACCATGATGATACACTCAGTATCTTCACATGCCAAAAATGGGGAAATTGCCAAGTAAACTGTGACCTGCCATTGGTCACAGGCTGTATCCTCATTTCAGAGATAATGGAATGTGGAAAGAAGATGCATGGTTGGCATCCAGAATCCCAGAGGCTCTTGTGCCCTTGTACCAGTGCCATGGCAGGATGCTGTCCACCCTGGGTGTGGCAGAAAAATAAGCCACTTCCAGTCTGAGACTGCGCTTAAAGGACACTGAGTCGCTGCCTTCTCAGCCTCTCTTGTTCTCTCTTTTCCTCTCTACCCCACCCCGTGTTTGTATGTGTGTGTGTGCACGAATGTGTGTGCACGCACATTCATGGGAGAAGGGAGGCGAGACAGACAGACAGACAGACAGACAGACAGACAGACACTCACTCATGTCTTACATCTGAAGATGCTGCCAGTCCTGTAGCAAGCCTTCTGTGGTGAGCATTAGAGCCTCCCCCTCCCCCCCCCAGCCTCCAGGCTGCAGAGAGATGAAGCTGACAATCACACAGTGAGCACGCTATCCAGCTTCCACTTGATTCCAGGCCCACTGGCATTTTGACAATATCACATAGGAGACCCTGAGAGGAAATCTCGCAGCTGATTGCTGGTGTCTAGCCCTTAAAAACAGTGGAATAGGACTGGAGAGATGGCTCAGGGGTGAAGAGCACTGGCTGCTCTTCCAGAGGACACAGGTTCAATTCCCAGCACCCACAGGGCAGCTCACAACTTCTGTAAAACCCTGTTCCAGGGGATCTGATAACCCTCACATAGACATACATACATGCAGGCAAAACAGCAATGTACATAAAATGTAAATAAATAAATTATTTAAAAAACAGTGAGAATAATTCATGGTTTTAAGTTACTAAGTTCTGAGATAATTTGTTGCACAGCTGTAGATAGCCCGTGTTCTTATGACCCATATATGGGTATCTTAGCTGGGTAAATGTAAACCAAGGACTCAGAAACAAATTCATGTAAGTTAGAGCCTCTGTGGCGAGCAGCAGAGCTTTGGAAATATACAAGGAACTCAAGAAATTGGACACCAAAAGAACACATAATCCAATAAAAAAAATGGAGCACAGACTTAAACAGAGAACTCTCAACAGAGGAATCTAAAATGGCTGAAAGACACTTAAGGAAATGTTCAACATCCTTAGTCATCAGAGAAATGCAAATCAAAACAACTCTGAGATTCCATCTTACACCTGTAAGAATGGCCAAGATCAAAAACACTGATGACAACTTATGCTGGAGAGATTGTGGGGAAAAGGGAACACTTCTGCATTGCTGGTGGAAATGCAAGCTGGTACAACCACTGTGGATGTCAGTGTGGCGATTTCTCAGAAAATTAGGAAACAACCTTCCTCAAGAACCAGTAATACCACTTTTGGGTATATATCCAAAAGATGCTCAATCGTGCCACAAGGACATGTGCTCAACTATGTTCATAGCAGCTTTGTTTGTCATAGCCAGTACCTGGAAACAACCTAAATGCCCCTCGATTGAAGAATGGATTTTAAAAAAAATGTGTTACATTTACACAATGGAGTACTACACAGCAGAAAAAAATAATGACAGCTTGAATTTTGCAGGAAAATGGATGGAATTAGACATTATTTTGAGTTAGGTAACCCAGACACAGAAAGACAATTATCACATGTACTCACTCATAGATGGTTTTTAAACACAAAGCAAAGAAAACCAGCCTACAAACCACAATCCCAGAGAACTTAGACAATAATGTGGACACTAAGAGAGATTTACATAGATCTAATCTACACGGGAAGTAGAAAGTATAAAAAGACAAGATCTCCTGAGTAAATTGGGAGCATGGAGACCTTGGGGGAGGATTGAAGGAGGAGGGGAGGGGCAGGGAGGGGAGCAGAGAAAAATGTAGAGCTCAATAAATAAAAAAGAGAGAGAGAGAAATGGGGGGAAGGACGAGTGAGGGTGTGAGCCTCTGCCAAAGCACCGAGCAGCTTCAGATCCTACCCTCCAGTTGGGCAAGCAAAGTCTTTGCTTCCTGTCTGATGTGTCAGGGCCTCAACACGGTCTAGTTCAGTGTGTGGTTTTGCTAACGACACACTGGACCTAGGCTCCTAACTGCGCAGCCTATGGAAAAGGCCTGGTTTCCAGTCTCCACTACCCAGGCCCAGCTGGTGGTACTGGAGTTTACTTCTGGGTGCTTCTTGAAGGAAGGCGTTCCAGGTCCTCCTGTTGGGGTGGAGCCACCCATCTGGAGTGGAGGAAGTGTAAATTACCATATGGCTCGCTGGAAAAGATTCTCATCGAGGTACTTTTGTTTCCTTTTTGAGAAAGGGATTTGTCTTTTCACCTGAACTAAAATATCTCGTGGATGTGTGTGCGGGTGGAGAGCAGAGGCTGACCTCGGGGGGTTGTTCCTCAGGCGCCGCCTACCATGGATCTCATCCAATAGGCTAGACTGTCTGCCTAGCAAGCTCCAGGGATCGTTGTGCCTCTGTCTCCCCAGGCTGTGAGCACTACTGTGCCCAGCTCTTCTGTGCAGGTCCCAGGTTTCCAAACTCAGGACCTCATGCGTATGTAGCAAAATCCACTGAGCCAGCTTCAAATATATATATATTTTATACCTGAGTTGGAGAGAAAGGAATCCCTGCTCAATTTAGTTCATGTTATAACTATCTAGTTGGGAGTTGGCAGGCGAGCGCTCTATTTTTATAAGGCTGAAGGTGGGGTGTGAAGGATGTGAGCTGTTTATTCAGGGTTGTTTGTTCCTAGTCCTGCACCTGTCGGCCACTGAGTGATGAAATGAGTCACCTTTACCTGGACTCTCCCAGTTTTAGGTGGAAGAGACCTTCCACTCCCAGTGAATCTGCCATCTACATCCCTCTCCCCAGGACTTCTCCAGAGAGCCACACTAATGACCTGCAGCATTTTCACACCACTGGAGAAGAAAGCAAAGCCGCTTTGGGGCGTATGGCCATAACATGATTGACATGCCTGCTTTCAAGATGAATAGCTGAGTGCTATTTACCAACCTACGCGTTTTATGGATCTCATTTTCTTCCCTTTATGTCTCGCAAGAACAGGCCCTGCAGGGTTCTCTTCCTGGCAATATGGCAATGCAGTGACCCAGGTCATTCTTCCTGCTGAAAATGCTTCAGACACCAAGAAACACACAGGGGAAGTCAAGGGCAAGTGGGACTGGGGGAAGTGAGCAGTCAGCTTACAGCCCGGGGAGCAGGCCAAGTAACTGAGCCCTGGTCCTCACTACTCCCAGAGCTCTGGCTGTAAAACAAAGTTTATCCAGTAATGATATGCCCCGGGTGTGGATTGTAGGTGTGTGTGG
Source organism: Ondatra zibethicus (assembly GCA_004026605.1). Classification (NCBI taxonomy): domain Eukaryota; kingdom Metazoa; phylum Chordata; class Mammalia; order Rodentia; family Cricetidae; genus Ondatra; species Ondatra zibethicus. Next base: position 77,775 of record PVIU01002224.1, on the reverse strand, counting down.
GATAGCCCTGAGGGACATCCTGAGAGATAAGGCCTGGGGCAGTCAAGTTAACTGTGCTAGAAGACTCTAGGCACGCTAGGGAACCTTCCCCAGAGCAAGTATGGCCTGGAGATAAACCCAGTGCTCACCACCGTACCTGAGGACTGCAGGGGAACTAGCACAGCTCCTCCGCATGCACCAAAAGGCAAACTCGCCTGCATCAAGCCGGAACCGTAGGTCAGTCCTTATATACAGACTCACATGGGTGAGACAAGGGTGAACGGTTAATCTTAGTGACACTAGACTAGACTAAAGATGCCAGTGTCTGCGCCCCCACCCCCTAGCCAAAGTAAGGATAGATACCTCTAGGAAAGAATATGCCTTGACTTTAGACATTGGTTTCCTCCAGTAAACTTCCTAGGCAGACACTGCGCTCGCAGGCTGATATAATACAAGCTATCAGAATTTTTTTTTTTTTGAGACAGGTTTTCTCTGTGTAATAGTCCTGGAACTCATTGTGTAGACCAGGCTGACCTCAAACTCACTGAGATCCGCTTGCTTCTGCCTCCCGAGTGCTGGGATTAAATGCGCGCACCACATGGCCCAGCTCCGGAAACATTTTTGATACCATGAGTGAGAGATAACAGAAACAGCGAACAGCAGAGAAGGTCTTGAGAGGGTCTTTGATGTTGGAATTAGACATAGAGTTAAAATATTTTATGTTAAAAGGATGAGGAACTTGAATGACCGAAGAGATCTGAAAAAGATAAAGTTGAATGTATAAAAATAAAGTAGAACCTTGAGAGCAAAGGTACGCGATAAGGAAAGCATAGTAAGAGCGGCTATCGTGGAAGCAAACGGCAGAATTTGGTGGAAGAGTCCTTGCTTATTCGCATGCGTGAGACCCAGTTCCCCGCACCTTCCCCCAAAGAAAGAGCATATAACATGGGTTAAACAAGACTTTCAGGGGAGAGAAGAGATGAGAGGCAGTGACACAGTTGAGGAGACAATGGCTGGCATTTTAGAACTTTCAAGGTGCAAAGTCCCCCAAATAAACCCAAATACAGACCAGTAAAGGCCTCAAAAAGAGTGAAAGAGAAGGGTGTTAGGGCTTCAAAGGAGCAAGGTTATGTCTCTGCGGGGCTGAGGGCACATACCTCTGGGCTCGTCTAACCTGGGCAGGTGCTGGTGTTGGCACCCCAGCAGTGAAGACAGAGTTTTCAGTAGCAACAATAGCAGCTACATGCAATCAAATACTTTCAGATGAGCTAAGAAAAAATGACTCATTTAAAACCCTACCTGGGCTTTTAAAAAGTGTGACATTGTGATTCATAATAAGAAACAGGTATTTTGGTCTTTGTCACTAGATCCTGGAACAATACTCCTAAAATCTTTGTAACTCTTTGAACTATCAGGGTGCCAGGAGTATCCTTTGTCCTTGTACCTGATCCTGGGAAGGGGGCTGGGCACAACAAAAACCACAGGTGTGTGGAGGCAGATCATCATACAGAATGCATTGTGGGTGAGACTGGCCTTCCGGGCCACTCTCCTAGGTTCTTCACTCGATTGTAGGTGATGCGTCTAACACTATCCAGCACCTTTTGATATGAAAATGTTACATTTAACACTACTCAGTATCTTTAACAAAAGGTTTTCAGCAGCTCAACTTTCTGTTTATATACATTCCCATTCCCTGCCCTCACCCTTCTGACAGAGGACACTTCACATTAGATTTTAAACTCAAAAGCCCTGGAAGTCCCTGGCAAGCTGGGCACCACTGCTATGTCTATTACAGCCCTCATCTCCACTTCCCATCTTCCCACATTACAGTGTGGAATGATCGGTGTCTTCAAAGCACAGATGTATAGAAGCCTACAGTGCTCTGATTGAGAAACATGGATGCGATGAGTTAGGGTACAAAGAAGCCTAAATACAACTTTCTAAAATCAACTCCGTTGTCTGTGTTTGGAGCCATACAGCTGTAATCCCAGCCCTTAGGAAGTAGAGGCAGGAGGATCAGGAGTTCAAAGCAGTTAATTTGGGAACTTGCAGTTCTACAGCGTTAGAGTCCATGAGCTTCGTGGCAGGAGCTTGGTGATCGGCAGGCATGGTGCTGAGAGTTCTCATCTAGTCTGCAAGCAGGAAGCAGGAAAGAAAAGGGCCAACTGGGCAAGAGACAACGGTGTGGGCTTTTGAAATCTCAAAGCCCATCCCTAGCAATATACCTACTTCAACAAAGCCACACCTCCTTATCTTCTCAAACAGTTCCACTGACAGGACCAAGTACTCATATGTGTGAGTCTATGGGGGCCATTCTCACCTAAACTCCCACAGTACTAAAAATGATTCCTGCTAACATAAGTTGATATTTTAAAAATCATTGAGAAGTTTGAAATACACACAAAAGTCTTTTAGCCCCTTAACTGCTGTGGGTAGGATGTGGCTTCCCTCCCACAGAAGGATGTCTGCTCAAAACATGTGGAGGTGGTGGGAACCATTATGAGGCAGAAGTTAGCAAAGTGGCGGGGACACTGTTCTCAGAGGGACTCGTGCTGGTGTTGCAAAGTAAGCAGGGGGCTGTGAAGGAGTGGGTCTGGCCCCCGAGTCTCTCTGACCTCTCGGTTTTTGCATGTGATCTCTCTTTCAGAAATAAGCTCCTACCATGACCTCTCAGTTGTGACCCTGTCAAGGTACCCTCTCCAGAGGCTGAGCAGATGGGGCTGCCCCTTCTTGAACATTAGATTGCAGCCGTATTATTTTCCTAAGAGTGAGTTTAGCCTCCACATTATAAGCTAAATAATCTCTTCCCTGTCTTTATTTTAAAATCTCCAGCTTCAGGTCTTATATTATAGTAATAAAAAGCAGACTAATCCACTACCTCATCCATCTTCAGCTCCAAGAAATACCCTCTATTATTAGCAATTGAAGATTTTTAAAAAGATTCATTTTTAAATTTTTGTTTGTGTGTGTGTATATGCTGTGAGACAATGGTTTGTACCCTGTCAATTGTATTTTAATAAAATGCTGATTGGCCAGTAGCCAGGCAGGAAGTATAGGCGGGACAACCAGACGGGAAGTAGAGGCAGGTCAATGAGGACAGGAGAATTCTGGGTAGAAGGAAGTCCTAGTCAGCAGTTGTGACCCAGCCACAGAAGAAGCAAGATGTGAGTGCCTCGCTGAATAAGGTACCGAGCCACGTGGCTAACATAGACAAGAATAATGGGCTAATATAAGTTATAAGAGTTAATAAGAAGCCTGAGCTAATGGACCAATCAGTTTATAACTAATGCAGACCTCTCTGTGATTTTCTTTGGGACTTAATGACTGTGGGAACTGGGCAGGACAGAAACCTCAGTCAACATGTATGTTATGTGCGTCCATGTGAGTACGTGCCATGTGTGTGCAGTTGCCTGTAGAGGCCAGATGAGGACAGCGTATCTCTGGAGTTGTAGATGATTGTAAGCCTCCGATGTGAGTGTTAGGAACCCAATCCAGGTTTTCTAAAAGAGCAGCCCATACTCCTAACTTCTGAGCCGTCTCCCCAGGGGCCACTAAAAGTGCTCCAGATGCCACATTCTGGCATCATGTTCTAAGGTCACATAGATCAGAAGAGCATTAAGCTGTATTTAGTGTGATCTCGAGAGTGCTTGTGACCGTGGAGGGTAGTGAGAGGGAATTGCTCGCTCATCTCTTCACCGGCAGACTCCAGTGAGCCTTCATGGGTTAAGCCAAAACTCCTGCAGCTCTGGGAGTGAAGTTTTTAAGTCATCGGCTTGCCCTTGGGTGAAAGGCAAGTTATAAATAGCTTCATTACATAGGCAAATTGTATAATTGGCACAATATTTAAATGACTAGTGGGCGGTTTCAGAATGAGGAGCATTGTTACGCAACACTGTACCCAGGGCCCAGTGAGGTCTTGAGGTCTGCTTAGAAGGGAGGTACCTGGGCCATGAACCTGTTTATCCGTCCGTCCAGGAGCTGAAAGCTGCTCTGGGGACAATACTTTTATTGCCTTGTGCCAACTTCAGGGCTCAGGAATTGTAATGAGTTCTAAAATGTTGAAACAAAATGATCTTAGTCTGCAATTTTATTAGTAATTGAATCTACAGGAGTTGTATTATAAAAAGCGGGCAAGGATGCTGGGGGCAGGGGCATGGCATTTTTCAGGCCTAGAATCCGCCAGCGAGAGACTGGGGGTGTGGAACAATAGTAGAGCAGGTGGGTAGTATTTACAAGACCCCATGTCCCACCCACAGCACTGCCTAAAAGGGTGGGGGGAGGCGTGCTGGAGAGACGCATCAGTGTTAATACTGTTTGCTGCTCTTGCGGAGTTCAAGTCCCAGCACCCGTACTGGGTGGCTCATAACCACCTGTAGCTCTAGCTCCAGTGAATCTGATGCCATCTTCTGGCTTCCACAGACACTTACACACACACACACATACATACACACACACACACACACACACAGAGAGAGAGAGAGAGAGAGAGAGAGAGAGAGAGAGAGAGAGAGAGAGAAGGAAAGAGAGAGAGATACACACATGATAATAGCCATGTTATTATAGACCCACAATGAATTATTCAAAAATGATGTAGAGTGGCCAGACATTATGGTGCAGACCTTAAATCCCAGCACTTGGGAGGCAGAGGAAGGTGGATCTTTGTGAGTTCAAGTCAGTCTGGTCTACATAACGAGTTCCAGGACAGCCAGGGCTGCATAATGGGACCCTGTCATCCTTCCCACCAAAAAATTACAGGTGCTTCCTTACAGGCAAAATGAGTCAGTGGGATTGCCACTGAAGGGCAGCAGGAAGGAATTTAGGCGACTCCATGGTCATGCAGGCAGGTGGGGTTGGGGCTGGCTGGAACCACAGATCCTGAGTGCAGATGTTCCGTGAGTAGAGCAAGCAGGGTGAGCATGAGGGGCAGCGGGGGCGAGCCTGGTTGCATTCTGGGAGATGGTACGTAGAGTAGAACCTAGGATACAGGCACATGCTCTCTATAAGAGAAGCTGATGGGAGGGAGGCAGGCAGGCTCGGTTGTTGTATGTCTGGGAGTCACTTGAATGTAGAAACCGAATTGCAAAAAGACAGTAAAAAAGATGGCATTTAGCAGACATGCTTTACAGACCACCTGACATCACAGGAGACAAGAAAGCGTCTATGCAGATATGCGAAGATACATGATGCCCAATCAAACTGTCAGAGCCACAGAGCTCTGAGACAGGTTTCTGTACCTGACCCCATCCTGCAGCAAAACTTGACATGAAGCTACTATGGCTTCTTACTGGTGGATGCCTCCTTTTTGTAACTTTCAAGTAACGAGAGGTACATTCACTGAAGATGAAATTAGGAAATGTACCGCACTGCAGAGCAGAAACTGAAAGCCACCTATGTCTGGCTACCCAGCTGGGAAACTATTGATGCTTCACTGTAGCTCCTACCTCCCTGTGTATCTGCATCTCTGCCTTTGTATGTGCTGCCATTCACCTTCCTGCAACACTGGACATGCATGCATACTGATATGATGTAGGACTGTCTCATTGATAAGGGAATAATAGCTTATATTGTGTTTTCTTTTGTGTGTATGTGAGCGTGTTCATATGTGTATGTTCACAGATGTGAGCGGGGAGCTCAGAGCTGACCATAGGAATCTTCCTTCATCACTCTCCCATCTTGTTCTTTTTGAGGCAGGATCTCTCAGTTGGACCCAGAGTTCACTGATACAGTTAGTCTTCCCAGCCAGCTTTCTCCAAAGATTCTCTGTCTTCCCCTTCTGAGGCTGGAGTTACAGGCAGGCTACCATGGGTTCCCAGCATCCAGAAGGGCTCTGGGGATCCAAACTCTGATCCTCAACTTTTACTTCAAGAGTTTGAACCTCTGGGCCACATCCTCAACCCCTAGCTTGTATTTTGTAAACAGCCTTTTCTTTCTTTAGCTGGTCACAAGCATCTCTTTAACAATTACACTATGCATTTTCTAATTTTAGTGTGATTATATTTATAAGACTATACCTTATTTATGTATCCAATCCTAATTTTGTATCATTTAACTTTTTCAGACACCTCACTGACAAAAAGACCCCTGGGATGAGTATGCTAATAGTTAAGTCTATGCAGATGAGTGTAGTTATTTCCTCAGTATTAGTTTCCAAATAACACTCTGGAAGGTTTGAACCAATACATGATCACCTGCCAATAAATACATGGGCACCAATGTGTCAAAGTGCTCATTTTCCACACTCTTTGCACCAAAGGACAATACTAAACATTGTTGCCATTCAACCAGGTGGAAGATGGTACCTGATTATTTTAGCATCACTGGTTACTAGTGAGGTTGGACACCAAATGACAGTGATAAACATTGTTGCCACTCAACAGGTGGAAGATGGTGTCTGATGCTATCAGCATCCCTGGTTACTAGGGAGGTTGAACACTTTCTTATGAGTTATTATCAAGTTGCATTTCTTAAAGATTTACTTTTTTATTTTTGTTTATGTGTATCTGTAGATGCCTGTGTGAGTTGAGTTGCACCATGTTTACTCAGGTCCTGGAAAACTCCCGGAGGGGTTGGATCCCCTGAAACTGGAGTTTATAGGTGGTTATGGGCCACCTGGTGTGGCTGCAGGGACTCTAACTTGGGCTCTCTGCGAGAGCAGCAATTGATCTTAACCACTGAGCCATCTCTCTAGCCCCAGCAAGTTGTATTTTTAAAAACTTATTTATTGAAGAGACACAGGTAAAGAAAAAAATAAACATAGCTCAGAAGAAGATCAGATGGTGAAGGTGTTCAAGAGACCACACATAGCTGCTGGTACAGGGGACAGAAGAAAACAGCCAGCTTCCTGGAAGTCACCACTGCGGCTGTATGTACCATGTCTTTCCCAAAAAGGAGAGTGGAATTTCTGCATAAAGGAACCTTCACTTACCAAGTCTTGACTTCCTGTTTCTTGCCTTTAGAGTGGTGTGGAAGTGATGCGTGTTCTCATAGAAAGAGTCATTTCAGTTTTGAATTTAAATCTTTTTTTTTCTGGGCTAGCAGTGTGAAATGTGACCCTTTCTTGCTATGCTGAGCAGTGTAGTGTCTCCCTGTCTGTCCCACAATTACCAGGGGACCCAGTGATGTGGTGCTGTGTTGTGTTCGGTAGACTTTCTGGTCATCAAGCCCCTGCGGTCTTCCTGTCCCTACTGTCCTGTAATTATAGACTCAGCCTGCCATATCCAGCTTTTAAACTGTGTGGTGAGAATCTCAACCCAGGTTCCTACACTTGCAAAACAGGCGCTTTTCCCACTGACCCATCTCTGCGGCCATCACATTTAAATCTTAAGTCTTTTGCTCATTTAAAAAAAAATTGAGTTGTTTGAGCTTTTCTTTGAATATACTAGAATTTGGTGTGTGTGTATCCTGTGCCTAAGATCTTTATCAAATATGAATATCACAAAATTTTCTGTACTTTGTGTCTTATGTTTCCTATTCTTTTTATTATCTTCTTCCATCAAAAGAAGCTCATTTTAATGTGATGTGACTGTCAATCTTTCTCTTTATGATGGGGACTTACTATATCATCACTCAACTAGTGTCTCTGAATTCCTCTACTGTATTATCATGTGGAAGCCTTGGTTTGCTTCTCAAATTTACACTCTACATGGGCTTGATTTTGCACACAGTATGGTGTAATAAATTAAAAATATTTATTTATTTTACCATGCAGACATAGAATAGATGTCTTAGTTAGGGTTCCTATTGCTATGAAGAGACACCATGACCACAGTAACTCTTTTAAAGGAAAGCATTTAATTGGGGCTAGCTTACAGGTTCAGAGGTTTAGTCCACTGTCATCATGGCCAGAAGCAAGCAGACATGGTGCTGGAGAAGGAGCTGAGAGTTCTACATCTGGACTGATAGGCAGTAGGAAGAGAGAGATGCTTGGCCTGGCTTGAGCATTTGAAACCTCAAAGCCCACCCCAAGCTACTCACCTCTTCCAACAAGGCCACACCCACTCCAATAAGGCCGCACCTCCTAATAGTGCCACTCCCTATGAGCCTAAGGGGGCCATTTTCACTCAAACCACCACAGTAGGCCAGCACAAATTATTGGAAAAGCCATATCTTTCTCTATTCAAAAATGCTTATTTAGGGGTTAGAGAGATGACTCAGCAGTTAGGATCACTGGCTGCTCTTCCAGAGGAAGTTTGATCACAACCACCTGCAACTCCAGTTCCCGGGTAATTCAGTGTCCCTTTTTGGCCTTCAGGAACACTGCACACATGGGGTACACACATGGGGTACACAGATGGGGTGCACACATGGGGTACACACATGGGGTACACACATGGGGTACACAGATGGGGTACACAGATATCCATGTAGGCCAAACACCCATATACATAAAATAAAAAGAAATAAATTTTTCAAAAATTTCAGTTGTGTCTATGCATGCATACACGCAATGTGCTTGAGTAAGTGTGTGAGAAAGCACATGCCATGGAGTACATGTAGAGGTGAGAGGACAGACTACATGAGTCAGTTCTCTCTTTCTACTGTGCAGGTTCCAGAAATCAAACTCAGGTTATCAGTTTTGGCAGCAAATACCCTTACCCACTGAACCATCTTGCCTGCCACTTTCCCCCAATTTTTGCCTCCTTGTTTTTGTTTTGATGGTTTTGTTTGTTGGTTTTTTAAGATGGTCTTAACTCTGTAGCTCAAACTAGGCTTGAACTAATGGTCATCCTCCTGCTTCAGTCTTCCAGGTGCTAAGATTACATATATATGCATACACACATGTATGCATGCCTGCATATATATATGTGGATACACACACACACACACACACACAAACACACTGGGGGAGGACGCTTGTTTGTTCCCGGCTGCCCAGACCACGAAATAATCACACAGAAACTATATTATTTGCCATACTGTTTGGCCAATAGCTTAAACATATTTCTGGCTTAATCTTATATCTTAAAATAACCCATCTCCATTAATCTACAGGCAAAGTTTTGGTGGGCTCCAGCAGAGGAATCTGTCCCTGGGTGACTCCATGGCTCCTCTTTGACTCCGCCTTCTTCCTCCCAGCATTCAGTTCAGTCTTCCCTGCCTAGATTTATTCTGCCCTATCAAAGACCAAAGCAGCTTCTTTATTCATTAACCAATAAAAGCAATATATATACAGGACTTCCCACACCATTTCCCCTTTTATGTTTAAATAAAAAGGAAGGTTTTAACTTCAGCATAGTAAATTACATATAACAAAACAGGTATCAAGCAAGAATTACAGTTACAATATTTATATCTACTTTATCTTTTATCATAACTAAGGAAAATTATAACTATAACTATCTATTCTTCAACTCCATCAAAGACCCTAGAAGGATTTAATATTACCTAAGTAAGCAGGAAGTGCATTGTAAACAACTTCCATAACTCTAGAATTGACAGAGACATCTCATTACCTGTACAGTCACCCAAAGTTCTTCTGTAACATTGTGGGCACCCATCTTCAGCCTACAAGCTCATAGTATCTAGCAGACTTTTCCACGACGCAGGAAATTTCAAATACAGTTCCACCTATATTGGCAGTTTGTCAGTTACTTTCTTCTGTGTCCTGCAGAATGTCTGGCAGACTCTTTAATGAAGGAGGAACCCTGGAGGACTGTCTCACCTTCTTTAGGCAGCTTCAGCAGTCATCTCTCCATGGGTCCTGCGTGTCCAGCTCACACAGCGTAATATCAAGCAGTCCAGGCAAGAGCAGTCTCTTGCCCAAATGGCCAACAAACTCAATAAGGAGCCTCTTTGGTGCCCATCATCCTCTTGAAGTAGATTGGTGCTGCCAGGAGCAGATGAGTCTCACTGTCATGAAAAATCCTGGTTTTAAAACATTTTAAATGCCATATTCTGTAGTCTTTGAAAGATCTGAAGAATATCTATCTATCTGAAATATATCTCTATATATCTAGAAAACCTAACTAACATGACTACAAAATTTACTATTATAGATGATTATCTATTGACTTGTATTTTTTATTATATATTACAATTTTAAATGAGCTTTACAAACACAATGCCTTAATCAAGAGCAGAAATATACATATAATAAAATTGACCTTAAATTTGTCTCAATAAACCAAGATCCATACCAATGCAAAGTATTCATCTCTATATAATATCCCCTTTAAATGTAAACAAACATTTATAAACAATATCTGGAAATTTGGATGTAGTTCTCTCCAAACTGCTTCCTGTTTTTGTTGGGCAAAATAATTTTTTGGGGGTATTTATGGTGACTTTTTGGGGGGCCTTGGTCTATCAAACCACATTAGTCTGGAAGGGATCCATAGGTTCTCATCCTCTGTGGAAGCAAAAGTAGAACCTCTTTCTAAAGAACATATCCTTAGGCCCATATTTTGAAATCAAGGTACCTTTAAAGTATATATGTTGGTTTAGCTTAGCAGTCCCCAGAATCAAATGTCTCTCTGCAGTCAAAAAACTCAAAGAAAACACAATAGTATACATAATCCAGACTCTCTGCGTATATTCCATCTTTACATGGCTTATTTTTCTTTCTACAAGTTTATTCTGTCTCTTTAAAGACTTTGTTTTATTTTTTAAAAAACCATTTACTTCTTTTTAGAACTCTCTACACTCTTTTTCTTTTCTCTCCCAAGCCTACGTTCATTTTTCCAACACCGTGGACCATTTAGAGGTCTTTTTTTTTTTTTTTTAAATCTGAATCTGTCTTTATTGCTTATCTGTAATCCTTTTTTGACCAGGACTGCTTCTTAAAATGCTAAGCGGTGGCTAGGACTAAGGCTGCTTTACCTTTTGGATCCACCCAGTCCAACATGGCAGAGGCATGTTCACCGCCTTTGTGAACTGTGCACACCGCCCCAGTTCTAGGTATGCAGCAGGTCTATGTCACACCATTAAGCAGTTTGTAACACACTGCTCACAAGCCCCATTTAAGTGCTAGGCCTCCTGAAAGAGCCAGAGCTGTTTGGGCAACTAGCACAAACCAGGAAGTCTTCTTAAAGGAGCCATGCAGTTTTTGCTGCCAACGCTGAGTCAGGAAGACCTCTCTTAAACTAGCTGCCAGCAGAGTCCATCCGAAAAAAAAAATTGCTGGCCACCAAGAAGCTGTGCTTAACACACACACACACACACACACACACACACACACACACACACACACACACACACATTCATCTGAGAGACAGGGCTGGAGAAATTGTTCATCCATTAAGAGCACTGGCTGCTCTTCCAGAAAATCCAAGCTCTATTTCCAGCTTCCACATGGTGGGATACCCAGTTCTGGGTATTCAACACCCTCTTCTGGCCTCTGTGGGCACCAGAAATGCACATGGAGCACAGACATACATGGAGGCAGAACACTCATACCCATAAAATAAAGCAACTTAAAATACCTTTTGTAGAAAAGACAATTCAAGGTTCTGAATATGGTTAGTTGCCTTCCAAAAACAACCAACATTTATTCTTTATTTCTATATTTGTTTTGGGCACTGAAGATTGAACCCCAGCCTCACTTGTACTGTGCTCTGCCACTGAGCCACCCCCAGCTTAGGGTGAAGTCTCACTTCCCACAGTGGCTGGAGCAGATGGTGCTGTTGTGGGGGCAGAGTTGATTGGAAGCCAAGCATTTTCAGCCCTGTGTGGGAAGGCTGATATGATCAGTTTGTCTGCCCTTCTGTCAAACACTCTTTGGCTCCTAAACCTGGGGGCCCATTGGGCCTTCTCTCCTTGGAGGGTCTTGGCATTTCCCCCCTCCCTGAGGAAGAATGTAATGCTTTCCACATCTCAGCTTCTTGCCGCTTTTCCCTTTGGCTTCTCGACCTTCTAGGTGCAATACTGGCCTCGCCAGATGGCCTCTGAGAAAGGCGGTGCCAAATGACATCTCACACAGTGTGGCTCTGTAGTCCTCCTCAAAGCAGAGGCCAAGGGACGTCAAGAGATGCTCTCACTTTGTTCCTGCTGCTGTGTTAAGACGCCCTGAGCAAAAGCGACTTGGAAGAGACGCATCCATCACTGGGGGGCACCAAGGCAAGAGCTCTAGCAGCTAGTCACGTCCACAGTCAAGAGCAGCGATGAACAAATCCATCCTCGACTGTTTACCTACTGCCTATGTGCAGCTAGCTTTCTTCATTCCTCAACACTTTAGAGCCTAGTCAAGAAGCTGTGCCTTTCACGCTCATGATGCCAGAGTGGATCTTCTTGCCTCAATTAACAATCAAGACAGTTCCCCATAGACAGGCCTGTAAGCCAACACAACCTAGGTAATTCCTCAGTTAAGTCTGTCTTCCTAGGTAATTCTAGGCTGTGTCAAGCTGACAGTTAAAGCTAACCAGCAATCTGGGGTCTTGTTATTGCATGGTTTTGGACCTAGTAAGTCTGCAAGGGAGTGAAATGCTGAGTTTCTGAAAGTTTTGGCAGAGCTGATGAAATGGCCTGTAGCTCTTTGAGTGGCAAGTGTCCAAGTCACTGTAGCTTTTGCTATTTGTGCCACACAACCCACCATTAAAAACAAACAAACACAACACAACACAATGATTTGGCTGGCGCAGGCAAGGAACAACATACCCTCCACCTAGCCTGCCGCTTTGTAAGGCTGCAGAGTGGGCCTGTGAGAACCCCAAGCTGATAATCCCTCTTATCTCCCCCCACCCCCGCTATGACAGGAGGATCCAGAGGGAGCTTCTGACTGCCGTGGAATCTTTACAAAGACTCTCTATCAAGGAGAAAGTGAGAGGGATGTTCAGAGACCCCACAGTTGTGTCAGAAATGAGAACTGGCTGATTCTAAGACCCAGAAACTCTCTGGTTTGGTTCTCTCTTCCTTGGGATAGGGTTGCTGGGTGAGTAGGTCTGGGAAACTCATGAAGGATCTGACAATTCCTCATGACCTGTGCACAGACCAAATAATAAAATGTGTATTAGATCCTGTTTACAATTAAGTGGAGTGGCCACTGGTTTAATCAATGCCCAAAGGGTATTGATTGAGTGGCTGGGAAGGTGCCCAGAACTTTGTATGCAACTGTTTCATGCTCAGCACACAGCCCTGGTTTGGAAAGAACTCAGATGGAAAAGAGGATGTCTAGAGTCGAGTGGGTTTTCAGGTGACTACTCAAAGTGACCTGTGTCCTCTTCCAGTGTGCAGAACCTCAGTGACAACAAGGCGCTAGAAAGGAATGGGTGGAGACAACAGGAGCGACACAAGTCCAATCTACACAGCAGGAAGAACTTCACAGTCAAATTTTTACTGTGACTCGGAACCTGGTGACGTCTTCATATCAGGGTCTCAGTGTAGACACTGAAAATAGGCCCGCCGGAGACAGAATACCCACGGTCCAAGCTGAGTGGCCCTGGGTTTCTTATGTCTCTGGTTGAGGCCTTGGTTGCCATAAAGAGGACATGTGGTCCGGCTGTCGGTAGTTACTGGCACGCCAAGAGTCTAGTTTTGTTTCTATTACTGTGATCGAACACCTGGACCTATGTAACTTTAAACGAGAAAGAGTTTATTGGCTTATTATTGAGGGCCAGGCTGGCCTGGAGCTTTTCCCTGGGACCTGGCTATATGGAGAAGGAACACAGTTCCTTGTCTACCCGGAACATGCTGGGCAAGGCCAGGACCTTGGGGGAGCTGCAGTTTAGGATCCTGAAAACTTAACTCCGCCCCCCACCCCCTTACCCCCCACTCCCCACTCGAAGGCCTGTGGTTATCAACCCCAAGGCTAAGCAGTCACATCTGTGACGCATTTGAGATATCCAGTGTTATTTTGTGCAACATTGCGTGATTAACTCCCTGCTGATGGTGTTTCATTGTATGATAGTTTCCTACTGATTCTGTCCCATCTCCCCCTGCACACTGAATAAGATGCTGCAACTTAATAAACTTGCTTAATGTAAGCCATCAGCTTATCTGAGACCTCCTGGTCCTAACTTTCTTATCTTCTTTATTTTCTCATCCCCAGTCGATCCTCCTCCTCAGGACCCTGCCAATGAAGAACAACCTGCCAGTCTAGGTCAGTTTATAGTTCCTGGTTACCATCCATTACTGCAGAGAAGTCAATACAGGAGCTTGAAGCAACCGGTCACATCCACAGTTGCCAGCAATGAAAACTTCCAAAAGCACTGCCTACTTGGTCTTCTGACGTGAGCAGGCTCCTCCCATTACCAAAGTTTGAAGCACTTTTCTCTTTATGGCTTTAAAGATCAGAAAACACATGTAGGTTTACCTGAGTTCTGGTCTAACTCTGGGTGGCTGCTCTTACTTGAGATTCAGCATCAAAGCAGAACATACATGCTCCTTCCCACTTCTGTGTGGACAACCGTGACTTACCCTGGAGTTCAAAATTCTTTTTCCTTCTCCTTCTGCGCTCAGGAGCCCGAGAATCCAGCTGATAAAGTACAAATCATTAAGATCTTTGTATAATAATTTATTCAATGTAAGTTCCACAGGGCAGGAAATCTTTCCTACTGACGGGATGCAGGGAGAGTTACAAGTCACAGCAGCAGTGATCAAGGAAACCAGGAGGACTGGTGGGGTCTGCGGGAACACACAGCATCTGTGCAGGGTCCTGAAGGAGTGTGAGCTGGTGTGAGGGGAAGGGATGCATGGTCTTGATTGAGAAAACCTCAGCATAGCAGGAATTAGCGAGCGTATCGGGGTTATGGTTGGGAGTGGCTCGAGGTGGGGCTGGCTCTACAGGACCGTAGGAACAACGATAGGGAGCAGCTGAATTCTGTCGTAAGGACCATGGGAAGCCATTGAAGGTGTCAGGATGACAAGAGATACTGAACACCTTTTGACCTTTTGAAACAGGAGGACCAGGGGCCTATGTGACTGTGGCATTCAGATCAGCCTGGGTGACCTATAAAGGAAACAGGTTTTCTTTATATTTATATTTATTTTCTTGCTTGTATCTGGAGCTCAAGGTCAAGGGGTTGCATCTGATGGCTTCTGGCTGGCAGAGGTGGCACAAGGTATGGTCGGATGGGAGACAATTAACATCTCTATGAAAAGAGAAATAGCTGAATCAGTAAGGGAACCCGATTATGCCTGGCTGTTTAAGAAAAGCATCGGGTTAAATATGCTGGCAAGGCCATATATTTGGCTACATTCTCTGGTGAAGGAAGCAGGGGGGAGGATGCTGCATGCAGCAGGACCACTGAAGCGATTCTATGCTTTTGATACATTTTACGTTATTCTGTGTGTCGTCTTCTGTTCTTTGTTCATCCTGCACCCCATGAGACCCAGGTCTCTAATTTTCCTGTAAGAGATGGTTGCCTTGGCAGTTAATTGCTTCTCTAATTTCTCTCTAAGTTTGATCAGATGACCAAATCAGAAGGCAAGAGAACGTGAAGACAGAATATGCTCAGGCCTTCTGCATTATGGCAATCTTAACAGACACAAAGTGGTTCTGATGTGATCCATATACCTCACACTTAACTCAGTGAATGGGCTTTAAGGTGGATATTGTGGTGCATACTGGTAACTCCAGCGATTCTAGCATTTGGGAAGCTGAGGCAGTTTGGATCAGCCTGTCTTAAAGAGGAAAAAAAAAAGCTATCCAGAGAGCAAGGGAAGAGAGATCTTGATTGAGGGAGGCATTATGGGGCTAGTGTGAAACCTGGCCCTAGAGAAATTCCCAGGAATCCACAAGGATGACCCCAGCTAAGACCCTAAGCAATAGAGGAGAGGGTGCCTGAACTGGCCTTGCCCTGTAGTCAGACTGATGAATATCTTAAATGTCACCCTAGAACCTCATCCAGCAACTGATGGAAGCAGAGAAAGAGCCACAGCTGAGCACTGGGCTGAGCTCCCAAACTCCAGTAGAAGAGTGGGAGGAGTGAGAATATGAGCAAAGAGGTCAAAACCATGATGGGGACACCCACTGAAACAGCCTACCTGAGCTAATGGGAGCCCACCAACTCTAGTCAGAAAGGGAAGGAACCAGCATAGGACCAAACTAGGCCCTCGGAATGTGGGTGACAGTTGCATGGCTGGGGCAGTTTGCAGGGCCACTGGCAGTGGGACCAGGATTTATCCCTACTGCTTGTACTGGCTTTTTGGAACCCATTCTCTTTGGAGGATACCTCACTCAGTCTAGATATAGTAGGGAGGGCCTTGATCCTTCCTCAAAGCAATGTGCTAGGCTTTGTTGACTTCCCATGGGAAGCCTTACCCTCTCCGAGGAGTGGATGGGGGTGGGATGGGAGGAAGGTGGAAGGAATGAGAGGAGGGGAGGGAGTGGTGACTGGAATTGGTATGTAAAATAAAAGAGATAGTTTTATTTGTTTTTTAATAAAATAGAAAAAATAATAATGGAAAAAAGCTAGTAAAAACAAAACCCCACCAAAATATTTTAGAGAGAGAAGAGAGAAAAAGGAATGGAGAGAGATGGAGAGAGGGGAGGAAAAGAGGAGACAAAGGGGGAGGAAAGAAAAGAAGAGGGAGAGAAGGCAGGGAAGAGAGGAGGAGAGGAGAAATAGAGGACACTCGTGGTCGACGCCCTTACAGTGTGTCAGGGGCGGGGCTGGGTCCCAGGACTCAGTGTGAGCACTCAAGTGCTGCATGTGAGCTCACAGTCTGTGCACACAGAGGCACAGATGAGGCTCCAGTCATCACACACAGCACTACGGGCAGAGAAGGATGCTTTATAAAGCACGGACCAAAGGAACCCATGGAGCTGGGGGACTGAGAGAAGGTCTAAAGAGTCAGCACATACTTTGGGCCCTGGGAGATGAGCAGCCAGTTTGGGGAGGAACAGAAACAGCTGAGCAAGTGTCCTTCGGAGGCTGGACATGACACTCACCCTCTGCCTACAGGTTGGCAGCTCTGAGTGTCCTGTGAATACAGTGGGTTCCCTTTTGGCCAGCAGAGGCTAGAAGCATCTTGAAGATGGTTCTCTCCTCCGTAAGACCGTGGTTCAGAGGAGGGATTGAAGCTGGAATCAACCAGTCAGTAGCTTGCAGCTGAGTCAGTAGACAGGGAGAGCCTGGACCAAGAGGCCAGACTTAGATGTATGAGCCCAGCCAGGGGCACACAGGCACGTAAAGGAGTTCAGCTCCAAGGAGACAGTACCGTGGGCATCAGCCAACAGCTAGTGGTCAGGCAAGACTCTGCTTTCCAGGTAGGGGCAGGAACTTCTGTTTAGCAGAGAGTCATGGAAGCCAGCGCCCACAGATAGACACAATGGGGCAACACCAGCTGGGTCTCATGAGAGCATGCATTGGCAAGGTGAGGTCTTGCATCTTTTGACTGACATGCAGGGGCAGCAGTGGCTGTGGCCACTCTGGAGACTTGGTAAAGACAGACCCTGGCTTGGGGAGGTTTATTCCTGAGTCAGAGGCCAAACCCGAAATAATCACACAGAAACTATTAATTAAAACACTACTTGGCCCATTAGCTCTAACTTCTTATTGGCCAACTCTTACATCTTAATTTGACCCATTTCTAGTTTAATCTGTGCATCACCACGAGGTCGTGGCTTACCGGGTAAAATTTCCAGCGTCTGTCTCCATGGCTTCTCTCTGACTCTGCCCTTCTTCCTCCCAGCATGCCATTTAGTTTTCCCCATCTACCTAAGTTCTGCCCTATCTTATTTATTCATTAATGGTAATCACAGCACACAGAGGGGACTCCCACATCAGTGGAGTCAGGTTGGAGTGGAGCTTGGGGAAAGGGAACAGAGATGTGCTGTTTGTGGCCAGGCTATTGGGCATGAGGGACAAGGTCAGGGGGCCTTGAAACCCCCCCGATTTAGAGGTTACCCTTCTGTGAACCATTTGCCAGTAGTCACTGGAGGAACTCACAGAACCCAGAAAAGCTGCTACATCCAGGTTTTAAGGAAATGGACCAAAACCAGCACAGGAAAGGGTGTGTGTGTGTGTGTGTGTGTGTGTAGGGGGAGGGGTGACACGCAGGCCAGTCCTGCTGCCAGGCATCGTGCTCCCTGTGGGTCGTGCAAATGGTACCTTATGGAGCACAGCCTAGGGGCTTCTTCACCCACTGGCCATTTGAAAGGGCCTATGTGACTGGTCTTAGCCCTTCAGTCTTCAGTCCCCTCAAAGGTCCCACTTGGATGGCATGGCCGAAGGTACCACCAAAACACACATTGTTAACATAAACTCCCTGGTGAGGCCTGAACTCCAGAATAGAAAGCTTCTGCCATCTGGGTGGCTACTCCAAGGCTCTGGAGCCCATCTCCCCAGGGCTGTTTAAGGAAAATGGGGGTTTCCGTTAGCATCCTTTCCAAGATTCTGCTCTGCATAACTCTTCAGGCCTGGTTTCTTGCAGCCTCTGGAAGCTCCACCCCAGCTGGTGAGGCAGGAACAGCGAGTGAATCTCTCACCTTTGCTGTCACAGTTGCCTCCCAGAAACAGAGGGAAGATAGGAATCCAGCCTCTTCCGATCAGCGATTCTGCCTTCCCGTGGCATTGTGATGTTACTGGGGGCTGGGCCAGCTCTGAAAGGACGCATATGGTGATCTGTGGGCCGCCTCCGGGATTCAGCTCGGCACTGGCTGTTTAGTGCACAGATGGTGCTCCAGATATTTCACCCTCCCGCCTTGCAGTTGCTGAAGAATGAGGCTGCTCTCTCCCTGTCCCATGGTCTCCTCTCCCTTCCCAGCATTCTTCACCACCATCAAACAATGCTTATCCTAGCAATGTCTAGGTTTCTTGATTAGCTTATGGGCCTCAAACTGCTTCTCTGAGCAATTTCCTAAGCACACTCAGGCAGGGGGCTGGAGAGATGGCTCAGTGCTCTCTTCATCAGGGTTTCTAGTGCTGCGAAGAGATATCATATTACAGCAGTTCTTAGAAAGAAAAACATTTAATTGGGACTGGCTTACAGTTTCAGAGGTTTAGTCCATCGTGGCAGGGCATGGAGTTGTGCAGACAGACACGTTGGAAAAGAAGTTGAGAATTATACATCATGATCTGCAGACAACAGGAGTCTGTACCACTGGGCATGGCTTGAGCATATATCAGACCTTAAAGCCCGCCTCCACAGTGACACCCTTCCTCCAACAAGGCCACACCTCCTAATAGCGCCACTCCCTATGGCCAAGCATTTGAACACCTCAATCCACAGGGGTTATATTCAAACCGCCACAAGTGGGTAACGCTGTGTGCTAGTCTGGCAGAGAGCCTGAGTTTGTCTATCAGGTTTCAGTAACTGGGAGATTCAATACCTCTGGTGTTTTCAGACTTGAACACTCATGCGCACAGGCTCATGCACGCGCGCGCACACACACACACACACACACACACATAATTAAAAGAAAAAAAAAAAAGACAACCTGGCAGAGAGGCCAAGTACTTTCCCTGTGAGTGTTTTAAATACATTTGAATAAAACAAATGGTTGTCTGTCTGTCTGTTTGCTTGCTTGCAACTGGGCCTCAAGTACCTAAGTCTGGCCTTGAACTGTAGCAGCCTCTGGAGCTGGCTCTCTCTGGGGCTCTTAGTGCTCCCCAGCTAAAGCTCTCCACTTGGCTGATTTGAGTCTAACACAAAATGACTCAGAGAAGGACTCAATCTCGTTATTTTTGCCCTTGATTCCTGATCCTCCTGCCTCCACTGCCCAAGTGCTGGACCACAGGTGTATGCTATCATATCCAGTGTCAATCAATAAGGTTAGAAGAATCAAATACGATTTCCAGTTCCCATGGTAATGAATCATCCAACCATGCCTTTCCCATTGTAGGCTCCACTTTGGGAGGAGATCATTTTCAGTCACCTCCCTTCATCGCGTCTCCTCTTTCAGCGAGACGGGGCATGCGTTCTGAAAACAGCTTCAGGCAGCAGTGTCTGTTGACGAGGGCCTTTTAGTCTCTATCAGATCACGACAGCGTCCTGTGCTCATGTTCCACCGCTCAGTGCTGTGAACTATTTAACACCTTTTCGGCACATCCTGTGCTGACTTATCGCTAAGAGCTTTGGAAGTCACGCAGAGTTCCCAGTAATAAGAGCTTACTCGGGAGGCCCTCAGTCATTCTGTGCTCAGTGGACGGATGCTAGATTCTAGACTCGGAGACAGCAGAGCGGAAGGCTTTAACTGGGGTGCCCTCAGACTCCCAGAGACGGCCATATTCAGTGGTTCCTGCAGTGTTCCTCCTTCCTGGCAATCGACTCCACAACAGAAGCTTGCTTTGAGTCCGTGTTTACTGCACAGGAAGATAGGGTACCCTAGATCCCAGTAGGGCCCGCAGGCAAATTGGGTTGTGCACTGCTTGCCGAGCTTGCCAGTCTCTTCTAAGATTTCTTCCCACCAGGGTTTTATATTTGGAAAGACAAAAGTCAGAGGGACCCGTACTTTGGAGAGGGCAATGGCCCCATGGCAACCTTCCAGCTCACACTGTACAGCATGGAGCACAGGGCATAGGAGAACCACACCCAAGCCTCTTGGATGTGATGGGTCAAGAGACCTCATGAGGCAGGCTTTCCAAAAGCTCATGCATCTTGTGATTGTGCCAGAGAATAATGATATGCAGGACAGCTCAATTGGCCTGAAAATATAGTCTCTGTGTTGTGTGGTATGTGATGTATGTGTATATGTGGAATGGTATATGGTGTTTGTGTGTGTATGAGATATATGTATGTAGTATGTGTGTGGTATGTAAGGTTTAAAGTGGTGCGGTAGGAGGAAGGCAGTGGTAGTGTGTATGTAGCATATTTGAGTATGATGTGTGTGTGTGTGAGAGAGAGAGAGAGAGAGAAAGAGAGAGAGACAGTCTCCTGGTCCTGCCCTTCACTGTCACTATTAATGCATGATCTATGCTATAAAATCTACAACTAGATATACTTCATCCTTGGTGTGACCTATCTTAAAAAGGCATCAAGACATGGAAACATCTGTTACCCCAGAAACCATCCTGCTGCATTTCCCAACTAAGACTTCTGCATGTGGTAGGTCGACATCACAGACCAGTGGGTTCTCAGTTTCACACAAGGGACTCACGCCCCTGAGGTGGTGGCTCTGGCTTCTGCTGTTAACAAAGCTCTGAGCATCATCCATGTGACAGGAGGCAGTAGTCCTGAAACAATCCCTTAATCCCTCCTCATTAGAGCCCCAACAGCAGGAACTAGGGTCTGCGGAGATGGCTAGGAAGCTAAGTTCAGTCCCCAGCACACATATTAAGAAGCTAGGTATGGTTGTCCTCTCCTGTAGCTAGAGCAGGGCAGTGACAGGCAGATCCTAGGGGCATGCATCCCAGAGACTCGCTGGCCTGGCAGTCTAACTGAAAAATACTGAGGTCTGGGTTATTGAGAGACTTTATCTCACGGAAATAAGGTGCTGAGTGACAGGGGAGGGCACTTTACATCTTCCTGCCTCTGCATGGGTATAGGCGTGCCCCCCACCCAAATGCACACTGCAATGCACACCCACATGCACAAATGCACACTGTACATGCACCCGACCACAAATGCTTACTGCACATAGACCCCGTGCAAATCCATACTACACAGGTATACTGCCCCCCCCACAAATGCACACTGCACATGCACACACTTACACACATAAATGCACACACACATAAATGTACCTGCGCGCGCGTGCACACACACACACACACACACACACACACACACACTCACACACAAAGAGCAGGAACGAGGCAACATTAGGAGCAGCTCTGTGAACACGTTTCCTGCTCAGAAGTAGCTTTTGGGATCCATTTGTTCATAAACAACCACCATGCTTTTATGAACCCTACTCTGAAACAGATGAGTTAAGTATACCCCTCTTAACTTCAAAGCAAAATTGGAGCCTTTTCTTCATAAATATTTTAATGCTTTTATTAAGTATTTATTTTGGCATGTTCTTTATTGGGAAGTCACTGTAACTATGCAGTCTTTGGGATGTCTTTATAAAACTTGGAAAATGCACAGTCCTTGTTCCTTCTGCTATGCTGGAGATAAAATGTGTGTAAGGCAAACTCAAGGCTCTTCACCATTTCTTGAACCACAAATGCTCAGGGGCATTGATTAGCTGCTCAGTGGCTACTCGATCAATTCCAGTGACTGAGACAGAAAGGACAGTGTGTGGTGACTGCCTTCCATGGGCTCAGAAGCAAATGCAGCCACCTATCACTTAATGGTGGAGATATACTCTGGGGAATGTGTCCTTAGGCTGTTTCTGTGAAGTATTAATGAAGCACACTGACCCAAACCTAGGCAGTGCAGCCCGCTGTAGCCCCTTGACTCCATCCTGCAGACTGTTGCAGCACCGTGGACACATGGAGCCTTCCAGTCTCCTCGGCGCCTTGCTGCAGCCTATCAGGTTCCTCAGCCCCACGGTGCAGCCGGGAGTTCCTTGGCTACAATCCTGGACAGCCTGTCAGTGTACAGAATTCTGCATCAACTCGACTACAATGGTATTTGTTTGCAGAACTAAACAGACAAAAGACAGTAAAAATTTAGATTATAGGAATTTTTCAGCTCCATCATCGTTCACAGAAACATCACCGGGTGCCACATGGTGGGAGTGCATACGGCTACCCTGTCCAGTGCTGTGACTCACTCTAAGTTGCTTACAGGTAGTCCTGACTTCAAGAGTTGCCATAGTCTGTGTTCCGGGTCTCCAACAACATCTGGGATGAGACAGTGGGGTCTGGGATGAGACAGTGGTGTCTGGGATGAGACAGTGGGGTCTGGGATGGGATCACACAAAAGCTGGTAGCGAACCTGTGTTTGTCAGCAGGGTCCAAAACACCTGCTTTATTCAAAGAAGGTGTTCTTCTGATGTTTGCTGAACCAAGGAGTCCCGATGCTCCTAGCTCAGAGAGCAGAGGCCCGGGCAGGATCTGTGACTGGCCTCTTGCCCTCCTCCTTTATATCCTTCCTCTCTCTCCTCCCATTCTCTCACATACCCTCATTTTCCCTTTTATTCTGTGGTGCTAGAAATGAAATCCAGGATATCCTGCAAGCAGGCAAGCTCTCTGCCCCTGTGCATCACCACAGCCCCACCCTCACTGCTTTTTAATCTGTGACATGGAAAAAACCATGTTCCCTAGCTGAAGAGCGGATAAGACTGAGCCTGAATCCTTGGTGGGACTCTTCCCAACACTGATACTTAGTAGGTGCTCAGGAGCAAACGTCAGAATGGGTAGAAGAAAATCCTATATTCATCCTGTCTTCTGACCCAACAAATTCAGTAGTCCCTTTGAGGGTCTGACTAAAGATCCTAGTGATGCCAAACCTAGGGGTGCTGTGCTCCTCAGCGATCTGTTGATGTGAAGAGACGCCACCACCTTAGCAACCTTTATAAAAGAAAGAATTTAGTTGGGGGCTGGATTACAGTTTTGGAGATTTGCTCCAATAAATATTGTCGTGGCAGAAAGCACGGCAGCACGCAGGCAGACATGGTGCTGGAAAAGTAGTTGAGAGTTCTCCATCTGGAGACACGGGCAGCAGGAAGGGAGACACTGGTACCTGACTTGGGCTTTTGAATGCTCAAAGTCCACCCCCAGTGACACACTTCCTCTAACAAGGCCACCGTCCTAATCCTTTTAAATAGTTCCACTCCTTGTTGACTAAGCATTCAAATATATGAGCCTATGGGGGCCATTCTTGTTCAAACCACCACAGGTGCTCAAGTCCCTTCAATAAAGTGACCACATGTATCTCTTCCATCCCCCAACCTTTTGGCAAGCATGAACCATACTGTAATAAGGGTGGATGTGGAGCCCGGGACAAACTCTGGACCCTTGACTGAGAACCAAGGGACTTGCTGAATCAGACCTGTGAAAATGTCAAATCCAAGGTGCTTGGCCCATGGCTCATATCTGCCCCCCAACTCTAGCTTTGTGAGCCTCTGCAGGTCTTCCAAACAGACACTGTTTCCTGGGGCAAGGAAGCCACTGGGGTCCCTGAGCCTTGGATTCCAGCAGAGCCCTTTTTCCCATGTCCCTTAGCTTTGAAAAGCTGTGGCTGAGGCCTCTCTCCCGCACACACCGTCTGTACCACCAGTCAAGAGGAGGCCCTAGCACTTCTGTTCAGCTACTGTCAGCCACACAGGCTCTCGGCCTGGGCCTTTCCTGCCCTTGCTCTGTGGCATTCAGTGTTTAGTCTTGGGCTGTTCATAGTCACGCTGAAAGGCCGCCACCACCCCGTTCCTGGGAAAGTGGAACACAGAAACATTAAAGAACATTTTCAAAGAGAAAGGTCCTTTCACAGGATCATGAGGTCAATTCCTTCCCAGGGATCAGCCAAAAATAAGCTTCCTACCTCCTCCGAGAAGCCCATTCCGCCTCTGCCTATCTGCCACCTGCCAGGCTGAAGAGAGAGAGCGCCTCATGCCACTGTCAGAGACACAGCAAGGTCAGTCCTAATTCTCCAGTCCATGAAAACCTCACTATCGTTCACTGGAAAATGTGCTTCTGATTGAGACAGACAGAGCCGAGGGGGGTAGCTGGTTGGAAAACAATCAGGCCACTTCTAGCATTTGTAGTTAGTAGCCCTGGATGTTCTAGGCAGCAACAGAGCTTGTCTTACGTTCCTCACCTTATCCAGACATGGGATTTGACAGAAATCTCTAGCAGAACACTGAGAATGCGTTGGGCACATGGGCAGAGCCAAGGAG
The DNA here is from genome assembly GCA_004026605.1 of Ondatra zibethicus. Taxonomy (NCBI): domain Eukaryota; kingdom Metazoa; phylum Chordata; class Mammalia; order Rodentia; family Cricetidae; genus Ondatra; species Ondatra zibethicus. The sequence goes on along the minus strand of PVIU01002224.1, from coordinate 53,198 downwards.
TGCAGTGAGCACATGCAGACTTTGGGGTCCAGTGTGCAGGACTTCAGAGACAGGAAGTGAGACTCTTTCCCTCTAGGGGGTCTGCAGTGCTAGCTCCTACTCCCTTCTCCGGTTACGGTTACGGCTGCCAACTGCTCATTTAGCACAGCAGTGGGTGCTGAGGTACCAAGAGGTGGCTCCGCAGCCCCCCCGAATGATGATTGAACCCAAGTCTGCCTTCTCCAACCTCTACCTCATCTCTTCCTGAGGGCCAGGCTCCATGGTCCCCATTTAGGCCACAAGTCTTCTCTATACCCACTGTATCGGTCCTGTGTTTTGTCATAATAATGAAAGGGTTGAGGTGTTTGTGTAGTTCTGTACAAAGGTGGGGTTTGTGGAGCTCTTGGTTCTGAGGCTTTAAAGCCATGATGCGATGTGGCAGGGCTCTGGTAAGGATCTCTTGGCAGATGGTGACACAGGGAGGGAGTACAGGAAGAAGAGATCACACCTGGAAACAGGAAGCCATGGAGACTCAGGGGTCAGTCTTACTCTTAGAACAACTCATTCTGGCCAGAACTCAGGAGTCTCGGGCAGCTTCCTTAACCCCGTATAAGGGCATGCCCCCAGTGATCTAAAGACCTTTTGCCAGGCTCTACCTCTTAAGGTTCCACCACTTCTAGCTGCCACGTGAACCCATGGGACAAGCTACATCCAACTGGAGTACCCATAGAGCCTGAAGCCCTGGAGACAAGAAGCCCAAGCTTGCAGAGTGAGCCATAGAAGCCCTGGTAGCTGGGCCACTCCCATTCCGCTGTTGGACACAGCTCTGTAGAATTGATGTAGGCAGTGCCAGTTTCTTGGGGGAAGACGGCTACCCATGCTCTGGGATTATTCAAAAGGAACAATGTTGGGGTGGGAGGCTGCCCACTAGTGCCTCTAATGCTCAGCTTCTTGGAGAAGCTGGTTCCTGCCTTTCATATCTGCTACCTGTCAGGCAAAAGTGAGAAAGCAACATGCCACTTTGTCATGGACCTGAAGAGGTCAGTTCTGATACTCTAGACCCAGAGTCCCCAGTGTTGTTCAGTGGAAAGAGTCCTGACTAAAGCAAACAGAGCTGAGGGGATGCCAAAACAGCAAGCAATAGCCTCTTCCAGCGCCCTGTGGATGTCCTGTGACTACAGTCTGAAGCATTGAACTTAGGTATTCTTTTATCACTAAAAACTCAAGAGTCAGATATAGGGGCAGAAACTTGATAGATTCCCCAGTGTGATGGAGAATTGATCAACTGACCCCACCTCTCCACCTTCCCTGATGGAAAAGGCTTAGAGAATCTTTCTAAGCCCTTCCTTATTCCTCCCTGTGTCTCTCTATCCTAATCTGGGTCCATCAAAACCTCTAAGGTTTATTCTGGCTAGCTGAACATGGACTCCACCCTCTGGTTGAAGGTTTAACTTTATTGGCAGCCTCAAAGAGGCAGTGTGAACAAATCTCCTGCTACAACAGTCTCATGTCCTTTCTATCCAGTGGTTCCCTAGGAGTCCTAGGTAGCAGTAACTGTCAGCCTGACACAACCCACAACCCAGAGTCATCTGGGAAGAAAGCTTTCACTGAGTAATTGCCTAGCTCACATGGCCCTGGTGGTTTATAATGATTGCTACCCCGATGTGGGAGGCACCATTCCTTGGGCAGGTGGCCCTGGGCTGGATAAGAAAGCTAGCCGAGCCAGGTTCGTGTGGGAAGTCCTTCTGTCTATATGTTGCTTTTATTGGTTAGTGAATAAAGCTGTTTTGGCCAGTGGCATAGCAGAAGAGAGTAAGGTGGGAATTCCAAGCAGAGATAGAGGAGAAAGAAGGCAGAATCTGTGAAAAGCCATGTCACCGCTACAGAAAAGACACCTCCGCTGGAGCTTGCCGAAATTTTGCTGGTAGGCCATGACCTCGTGGTGATGCACAGATTAATGGAGGTGGGTTAGTTTAGGATGTAAGAGCTAGCTAGAAATACACTTAAGCTATTGGCCAAACACTGTTGCAAATAATATAGTTTCTATATTTGCTAGGACCGTTTCTGGTTCAAAGGACAGGACCTAGAGTGGCTTCTCTGGAAGAGTCTGATCACTCAGTGTTAGAGCACTTGCCTAGCACGTGCAAGGTTCTGGGTTCCATCCCCTGAATGAACTAAAAAAAACCTCCAAGGTTGGGGAGGTAGCTCAGACGTAGTGTATGTCGCTGGGTAAACCTCAGTGCATGGTCACACGTGCTCCCAGGTCAACCTGATAGAGGCAATTCCTCAACTGAGGTTCCTTCTTCGCAACTTTGTCCAATTGAGCACAGGATTAGCCGTCATAGCTGTGTCTCAAAAAAGCAGAAAACAAAACAGAAAAGATGGCGGTGGCAGAAGCTTCCAGTCTTTCCTTCATGTGCTCACACGGCTCCTTGAGTCAAGAGGAGAGTCCGACTGCTTGAACATGCTTGAACGTTGGCATGGCCAACAGAAGACCATTGTCCTGGAATGTTCAGAGGCCTCATTATACCACAATGTATGAGGAAGCCTAGACTAGGCATGGGGCATAAATGTCTGCTGATCAGCTTCTGTCTGCTGGGGTCCCCTCTACGATGCAAATATCTCACCCAAGGGCTTGCCTCCCTTCTTGCAGATGACTCTCCTGAGAAGATTCTTCACCCAGCATCATGTTGGGTGAAGAGATGGTTCATGTGGGCCTAGTTCTTTCCTCATGCCTGTGAGAGGCCACTGTAGAAATTCATCTGCCCATCAGCTCTCCGAGCCCCACTGAGAGCTAACTGTGACCCTGATGAAGGGGGCTCCCTAAGAGAGAGCCACTCAGGTGAGTCAGCCCACTATAAAATTTGGAGGTGCCGTGAAATGGTGGCTCTGAGCCACTCTGCCCCGGGTGGCTCACTGCAGAGTGTTAGATAAGCAGAGTGGTGACGGAGTTTCCCTGTCAACTGTTTGATTTCTCCATGACATGTGGGGATAATGTACGTTTTTAATTACTGACATCTTACATTTGAGGAAATCCCATGATGGCTTGTCTTGTTTTACAGGGCTGCTGTGAGAATTGAATCTCTGCACTAATATAAGCGTTCCTTCCTCTCAGGATCTGGGAGTGCATGCAAGTGCCACTGCAGTAGAAGTCTACGGCTTTGTTCTCCTGCCCCCCCTTCCAACGCTGCTTCCCATTTTCCTTCCTGATGCTGAAGGTCCCGCCTTCCCTCCTCCTAATATTAAATTTTCTTCCCCTCGTCTGTTTTTCCTTTTCTCAGAGGGGATAGTGTGGGGTTTCCGAATAAAGTCATATTTCATTAAAATACCCAAATTTGGTTGGCGCAAGCCTTCTTTGTTCATGTGGAAACAGCCACCTGCTCGAAATCCTAGGTGCTTATGTGTGGTCTGATCATTTGGAACAAGTCCCGTGTTCTTTGTGACCTTCCGGTACAGGAACATGGGGAACATGCAGCTCTGCCCCATATTCCTCCGGCAGACAGCAGAGCCAAGTGAGGCTGCATCTCCAGACTCTGGTGGCTTCAGGACTCTGTGTGACGTTGCCCATCTCCCCAAGAGACCTGTAAATGCAAGTTCAGCCCTACTTAATATTGCCAAAGTTCCAACATGATCAGGCCAGCAGACCGAACATGCAACTTTGGGAGAGCATTCCTATCCCCACGCTCACCAGGAGGACTTCCTGTTTCCATCTGCCTCCAGTTAGCCAGAGACAGTTCCCTTGCACTGATCACTGACTCCAAGTCAGAGATTCCACTAAGTGTCCCACTTATTACTACATTAAACCTTCTAGGAAGCTGTCCTGAACTACATGGTCAGCAGTTGGTCCCTCCCTGGCATGGGACTAGATGGTCAAACTCTCGCTGGTCTAGGACAAAGCTATGACTCCTAAGTACAGCTCTTCATGAATCTGTGGGTCAGGCTAGTAAATTAAGTCTTGAGTCTGAGGAGGTCCTAGGAGCGCCCAGATTTACAGCTGGTGGTCAGTACTAAGACTGTACCTGAAGTTGAAATGGTCTTACAGAGGACAGAACTTTTAACTGGCCCACTTGACGTGGAGATCAGGGTTTAGAGTAATCCACCCTTGGCTCCCTTTATCACTGAGTTGGTATAGGAGGTTCTTCTGTATTTGTGTTGCTTTCATTGGTGAATAAAGAAAACTGCCTTGGCCTTTTGATAGGGCAGAAATCAGGTAGGTGGAGTAGACAGAACGGAATGCTGGAAAGAAGGTAGTGTGGCAGACGCCATGGTTCTCCTGCCCAAGACTGACGCTGGTTAGAAGCTTTCCCAGTAAGCCACAACCTCCTGGTGAACACAGATTAATAGAAATGGGTTAGATCAAGAGTGAGAGTTGGCCAAGAAGAGGCTAGATATAATGGGCCAGGCAGTAATTTAATTAATACAATTTCTGTGTGGTTATTTCAGGGCTTAAGCTAGCCGGGCAGCTGGGAGCCGGGCGGTGGGACAGGGCCGCCGCTCCCCTCTTTACTACACTGAGTCAGTGGACACCACCGGATACCAGTGGATACGAACTGTGCTGAGGCTATGGGAACCAATAATAAAGTCAGCACTCCTCCCCAGGGGTCTTAGTAACTGCGAGTCCAGACACCCACAGTGCAGCCTGCGGAGGAAAGTCACTGTGTCTGAGTTTGACAGGAAGTGACCAGATAGAATATGGACTATATGTGGGCAAGGGTGCAGTCACTTCCAGGAGTCTGGTAGTTCCTTCCCTTGAGTTTTGGACAGATGTCCTCTTGTGGTTTGTTTAGGTCACATTTTCACTGTGAGGTAGAGTGGGTGGGTGGAGGTCCTCAGGACGGCTGTTCGCTCCATCACCCTTTGTACCAGAGTCACACAGAAAACGGGAGCTTTCAGAGCAGAAGCCCCAGTCTAGAAAGCAGGGTAAGAACAAGTGGGAGTGTCATCTGCCTGAGGGGGGAAGTTTTTAAGTGTGTGTGTGTGTGTATACGTACGTGTGTGTATGTGTGTGTATATGTGTGTATGTATATATGTATGTGTGTGTATGTGTTTATATGTGAGTATGTATGTGTGTGTATATGTGTATATGTATGTGTGTGAGTGTGTGTGAGTATGTATGTGTGTATATGTGTATGTGTGTGTGTATATGTGAGTGTGTATGTGTGTGTATGTATGTGTTTATATGTGAGTATGTATGTGTGTGTATATATGTGAGTGTGTATGTGTGTGTATGTATGTATGTGTGTATGTGCATATGTGTGTGTGTGTGTATGTATGTGTGTGTCTACACCAGAGGATATTAAATGTCATCCTCAAGAGCACTACCCACCTCCTTTGATACATCTCTCAGGGGCGGGAGCTCACCAGGTGGGCTAGACTGGCTGGACAGTGGGCCCCAGAAGTCTTTCTGCCTCTGCTTTCCTAGTGCTGGGATGGCTTGGCTGGACTTTTACATGGGCTCTAGGGGTCGATCTCAGGTCCTCACGCTTGCAGGACAAGCACCGTGCCAAGGGATCCATCTCCCAGTTCCGAGTTCCTGCATCATGCATAAAGAATTCGTGGGGAGGTGAGGAAAAGGAAGGGACACTGCAGTCAGGGCTGTGGGAAGAGGGCCCCACCCCCAGCTCAGGGAGAGCAGCTGAGCATTTGGAAACAGAGGTGCCCTAAAATAGAGACAAAATTTCACGCCTGTGTGCTACAGATTTTCAGAAGTTCTAGAAAGGACTTGTCACAGCAAACAGTCTTCCTGGAATTATTTTCCAAAGCCTGTTGGATTGAACCCCGAGGCCTCTGATTTCTCAGAAGTTAAGTTCCCCCTACAGTCTGAAAAGATTCATGAGCCCCTGGATAGGAAGGCTGGGGGTCACTAAAAGCTGGAGTTTTGAGGGTTCCTGCTGCCATAGAAAACTCAGTCCCCGAAACCACTCTAACTCTAATCCTACACATACCATATAGATGCTCCTCCACCTCAGGAGGCTACAGGACAAACACCAAGTCATGGGCGAGTTTTGCTTTGATAGATTGGGAACTGAATAATCTATCATTAGATTTTTATTTCTTACAAATATGGTCAGACACCCTCATCATCCTGGGCTCAAGAGTCACTTCCTATAAACCAAGCCATTAAGACAGATGATCTTTAAAGTCCATTTGACTTTACAAGTTTAAGATGCCATTAGGTGCTGGACCTTGTACTTGGGGAAGAATCTTTCTGAATTCCAGCTGTTTTGTCTCTGGTTAACAGCTCTGGCTGTCCTGGAACTCACTTTGTAGACCAGACTGGCCTTGGACTCACAAAGATCCACCAGCCTCTGCTTCCCGAGTGCTGGGATTAAAGGCCTGTGCCATCACCACCCGACTTGACTTCCAGCTTCTTAAACTGTGCTTCATAATTGTATGGGGTCATGTAACTGAACATGGGCATCACAGAAATTTTGGCAACAATGAAAAAATTTCTAAAAGTGTGACAAATTAAAACTAATTTAAAACCACCAGGCGGTGGTGGAGCAGGCCTTTAATCCCAGCACTCAGGAGGCAGAAGCTGGCGGATCTCTGTGAGTTCGAGGCCAGCCTGGTCTACAAGAGCTAGTTCCAGGACAGGCTCCAAAAGCTACAGAGAAACCCTGTCTCGAAAAACAAACAAACAAACAACAAAAAACTAATTCAAAACCAAACACAACCCACATCCTTTCCGAAGAAGTGCTTTTCTGAGGTGCTTGCTGTGTCCTGGCACGCGACTTCACTGTAGCCCTAGCTCTGAACACACAAGTCTACTATGCACCTACATACAGCAATATACCACAAGACAGTACTAAGTATTGCTGGGAACATTTTGGCTCAGATTCTAGACTATCATGTTTTTAGTGTGCATACATGTTTTCTGTTCCTGCACAAACATAATGGTTTCATTAGGATTTTGGAGGCCAAGTACCTTAGTGGGTGGGGGCCAAGGAATGCCATGGAGATCACACCCTGCAACAGATCTCACCCAAGAGATTTATTGGGGTGGTGCAGAAAGACTGCCTCAGAGTGGGGAGGAGAGAGAGAGAAACAGGGAAGGAGAGGCTTGGCTGTGACGGCAGGGTCCTTTTAAAAGGGTGTAGCACATGCTCATAGGGAGAATATGCAACTGCCTTTGGCTGTAAGTGATGCACGCTGCTGGCACTGAGCCCATGACAGTGGGCTGTGGGGAGCACCTGGTTTCTAACGCTCCTCCTTTTCGTTTATTATAAAAGGTGAGGAAATAGGAAGGGATGATGGTGAGGCAGGAGTGGGGGCGCCGTGCCCTTTAGAGTGCTCCCTGGTGTCTGGGAGCATTGACGTCTTTGGGGACCCAAGAAAGCTGGGATGCTGGCTCTGCCATCCAGGCTCTGCTGGACCATCTGGGACTAGGGAAGCACAGGCAGTGTCTGTGAGGCTGGACCACCTGGGGCTAGCGCTTAGAAACTGTCTGGGTTGCAGACTTTGAGGAAACACCTGGAGCTGGCAGGTTGCTAGAACAGATATATATTAGGGGCAGAAGGTAAAGTCAAGGAGTTTAGGGGGAAAATATTTTCTTAGGTGTACATTTTTAGGTCAGTGGTCCTGGTAGTTGGAGGAGGGGAGTCCCAAGACTGGGGAAGGTGGAGGGGGGTTATCCCACCCTCAGGAATAAATAAGCAGACTAGGCAGGCAGGGCAGCAGGCTGTTGATGGACAGTCCTTATCTGGAATTCATTTGACCTGTGAGAGGTGGATTCAAGTTGCATTATCATTGTCCATAATACGTACTAAAATCCATATTGCAGAAAAGGTATAAACTCACGCCTTTGAGTCATAGTTAAAGGCTTGGAGATCCAAAAATGATTTTGGGTTAAAAGCACGAACACTCCTTCCTCTGTCAAGAAGACTAGGTGGATATAGATCAGACAGATGATTTAGCACAACAAGAAGCACTTTTAAGCCTATACTTAGAAGATAGCAAAGGAAATTTAAAATCTTGAGCTTGTGAATATGACATAGTCAGTGCTTACTAGAGATGAATAGCTCCTCAGAACTCCACTGATTAATGTTAAAATTCTGAACTTTTTAAGTCTTAATATAATAATCGGATTATTATATGAAGAGGAAAAGAGTTCTGAAACATTGTACATTTTTATATACCTTAGGTCACTTTCTTATACCTTTACAAATTGCCTTTATACACCTAGAAACACCTTCTTAGACCCTAAAACATTTTCTTAGAGCCTCACAATTTAAGCTTTCATATCACCAGACCTTACATAAAATTTATACCTTCTTTCCACTGTTCACCACGAGACATAGGTGGTTACTGAGAACAATCAGTAAAGTAAGTTCCTTTAAATAAAGGAATAGCAAAAAGTTACATCGAAATCTGTTTTGCAAGTTTGTCTCTTTTTAGAGTCTGGTAGCAAGGTTGGCTGTGTCTAGGCCGAGTAGTAGCTCCAGGGGAGTGAGGCCTGATTTTTACACATGAAGAGAACTGGGACGGCCTCTGAAGCTTCCTTTGCTGCAGTTAAATTGGCAAAGCTGTCATTAGCCTGGTCTTCAGCACCTTCAGAGATCCGAGGAGGATAAACTTCAGCAGAGTAAGCAGGAAGTACAGACAAGCCGCCATAGAATCTATTAAAAACGACAGAGACTTACCGGCTCCCTGAACAATCACCCTAGGTTTCTCTGTGGTTGTTGGGAACAGAGGTCTGAGGACAGTGTCAGTCTTTGGCCACCAGGCCTAGAAGATCTTACAGACTTTCCTGTGGAAGAGGAATTTGGGGGGACTTGCTTATTTTGTCTAGGTGAAGCAGGCAATCAACTCCCCAGGGTCTTGGTTGTCCACAGTTTGGACAGGTTCCTGGCAGTGGGCATGGTGAAGGACAGTTTTTCACCCAGTGGTCAGCTTTGCCACATTTAAAGCAAGCTCCAGGTAGGGTTCTTCTGTGCTCCATCATTTATGGAGATCTTAGGGGATACTGCCAGAAGTCTCTCTATCACAAAAAGGTTTTTGTTGTTGTTAAACATTTTAAATGCCATCTTTAGCAGATCTCTGAAGACTTCGAGGATCATTATCTATTAAGTATATTTTAACTAAACAAACTTCACTTGTTTCTTATTACTTGCTTTTTTTTTTGACTTAACTTTGAAAACACATACAGGAGGCTAAATAAAGCATATTCCTGTAATTGATTACATTGGTCTGAACACATTAAGGAATCTAATCACTTATAAGGTGACTGGCCATTAAGTTGCCTGTCTTCATTATCCTTAACAGAACTCACGCACCGTCCCTGTTAGGTTTGACCTTAAGAAAATAGTTTTTTGAACTGAAGTTCTTCTCGTATCAAAATGAAACTTTTAACCATAATCACAGTCCATAGGGAGACTGGAAACATCATGATCCTTTTATAGTGTACTGTTATAGAACACTGAAGTTTTTATGTGGCTTAGTTTACTCAAATAACTAAAGTTTAAAGTGACCCAAGACAAAGACGCTAGACAAGCATTACTGTGAACCTGAGTAGATCTTAGGAATTTATAAATCCTGATTATCCAATATACTTTATTTATTAAACATATGTTGTTACTTATCTAAACTTTCCAGCAGTCTGTTGTTGAACAGTTGGTAAAGACAGTTGTAGTTAGATGTAAATCTCTAAGTCAGCTTTTGTTAGTCTGAGTAGACATTATAACATTAAAATTTTAATCTCCATATAGAATATATTCTAAACCAGAGTTAAATCACATATATAGTGTGTTGTAGCAAACATGACCTTAATTTTTATCATCATACAAAAGTATACACCAATCCAAAATATTTGAGACTTCTTGCTGCCTTAGTCTAAAAATAGAGAGCTTGTCAGGACTAAGAGGCATCACAGCTGCTGCTTTGGGCCATGTGGTCACCCTAAGACGGTAAAGTCACACAGCATGTACTCTTTAGCCTTAGTAAAGATGGCTGCCAGCTGTGTGGTTGCTTACATCCTGGCGAGGTCATCAGTCAAGAGTCACATGGTTGCTATTTAAAAACATATGTTTGCCTAGTAGAACTATTTTTTTACTGAGAGTGAATCCAAGTTATATACACACATACACACAGAGTTGAATCCAAGTTATATGCACATATACACACAGAGTTGAATCCAAGTTATATGCACATATACACGCAGAGTTGAATCCAAGTTATATACACACATACACGCAGAGTTGAATTCAAGTTATATATACACACACTTACACATGCATACATATCCTAAACAACAGTTGAATATATATACACCCATGTGTAGATTTTTAATTATAAGCCTTTTGTTATAAGTTTAAAGTCAAATTTTGTTACAGATTTTATAGATTTTTTTAACCATACCTAAAGTACAACTTACAAATCCTGAAGTAAGAGTTTACAGCATAATCTTTTTTTTTAAAAGATTGATTTATTTACTATGTATACAGTATTCTGTCTGCATGTGTACCTGTAGGCCAGAAGAGGGTACCAGGTCTCATTATAGATGGGTGTGAGCCACCATATGGTTGCTGGGAATTGAACTCAGGACCTCTGGAAGAACAGCCAGTGCTCTTAACCTCTGAGCCATCTCTCCAGCCCCTACAGCATAATCTTAAGAGACCTTTTTGAGAGCAGAGCACAGAGAAATCATAGAGATAAAAGATTTTTAAGAATGGAAGTAGAAGCCAGGAGGTGGTGGTGCGCGCCATTAATCCCAACACTTGGGAGGCAGAGGCAGGTGGATTGCTGTGAGTTCAATGCTACAATACTACAGGAGCTAGTTCCAGCCTGATCTACAAGAGCTAGAACTATTACACAGAGAAACCCTGTCTCGAAAAAACAAAAAAAGCAAAAACCAAAAAAGGTTGGAAAGCAGAGACCATGTAGAGCGGAGCAAGTTTAGCTATACGATATTTGGGGATCATTTGTCTGTGCTGTAGCCGTTACTTTGATCTGTGGAGGAAGAGCGAGGGTTGCAGATGGAACACCATGAGGATGTGTCCCTAGAAGCTCCAAGAGGGAGCTGAGAGCTGGAACTGTGACCTGCAGGCTGGAGTCAGAGACAGCTAGGACAGTGCAGGGGCAAAGGAAGCCAGTGAGGGTGTTCTGTCAAGAGACCCATATGGGAGTAGAAGGCCAGAGCTGAGGGAGAATGTTGCCCATGTGGTGGAAGCCCTAAGGGTGTAGAAGCTAGCTCCAGGATCCAGAGAGACACTCATGGCATAGGACAAAGAGAGAAATAGGTAAGGGACAAGGAGGAACAAACAGGAACTGAGAAGCAGGGTGAACAGTTCCTAGGGGTAGGCAAGGAAATTAGCAAAGTATAGGCCCAGGAAGGTACTAAGAGGGCTAGAGTAGGTAGCTCCAAGTAGGAAGAAGCAAGGAAAAAAAGAAAGAGTCCCAGGCTGCTCAAGGCAGGACTGCAGCTCCTGGACCAGGCTATCCAAGGTGGGACTGCAGCTCCTGGGGGACCGGAGAGAGGGAAGAGAACCGGAGAGAAGGGAGATATCTATGTGGGCTCAGCAGGCCAGAGACACAGCAGGCTGCAGGAGCCAGAGAAGCACATAGGTGCCCACGTGGAGGGCAGCACAGGCCAGAGGGAAGCAGAATTGGACTCCAGAATTTGGAATCAAATAAACAAATGATTCATGCATACCTTAGGAGACTTGGTTAGGAAGCGACATTGCAGGAGAGAATGACCTTCAGCTCATGGTTGGCAGAGTCTGCTCTATAACGCCAACCCTTACGCCACCCACTTTGCACTATTTGGTCCTTGCTCAGCCTGGGGGTGTAGCTAGGGTGTAGGACACTGGCCTAGCACATGGGTTCCCTCTCCAGAACCTTGTGAGGGTAGGGAGAAAAACAGCAAATAAAAACATGATGCAAAATGAAAGACAGGAAAGAGAGCCCAGGATGTGATCCCATCTGTGCAAAACATCCAAAGCAGGCAAATATACAGACAGAAAAAGATGAACACTTCTGGGGGCTGGGCAGGATGGAGGAGACCACACTGGGAAGGTGTAGGGCATTGCTAGAAGGTGAGGATTTCTCTGGGGATGACAAAAACATTCTTGGACTGGTTTTCCTGACAATTCCTCAACTCTGTAAACATTATAAAAGTCACTGAGTTATAGACTTCCTAAAAAGCTTTCCAGAAGTCTCCTGGGAGCTGGTGCAAAGCAGGGAAGAGTGAATAGCAGGTTTCAGCCCTGCAGTTCTATGACTTCCTCTCCTGGTGGCCCTTCCTGGTGACAAGTGTCAGGTGCCACACCCGGGAGAGAAGGAAGACAGTCAGGGTTCATGTTAAAAACATATGGAAACTTGGTTTCTCCCCCATTGCTGGTGAGATAGAACACACAAGTTCACAGCCTTCTGGTGACTGACATAGCACAAGCACAACAATCTGGCACGCTTATTCCGAGAAGGAAATTCCACAAAAAATGGTTCCTCACGGAAGTGGTCTTGCCAGATGTCACAGGCATCGCACATGTGACATGCAGCTTAGCAGCAGACAATACTCCGTCCCTTTCTCTCCCCATTGCCCACTCCCCTCCCTCTCTCAGCATCTTGTTCATGAATAAGATAGGTAGATATAGGTTGAGTGATTCTGTGTCATCCCCTCCTCGTGGGACCAGAGTCCTGGTCACTCCTCATTGCCTCTCCTTCAACCAGCCCCACATCAGCCTGCTCTCCTGGATCTGGAGATGCAAAGGTTTATCTAAAGTCCTAATCCTGAGCTGCTACTCAGTGGGAGGACCTGGGTCAGTCACCTGCCACTTTGTGGTGTCCCTCACTGCTATCTCTGGGCTCCATGGTTTCTGACTACTCCCATTTGTCAAGATAACACAAACAAATCTCTTTGGGGCGGGAGTTCTACTCAGTCACAGTAAATTCCCCCATCACCCAGCATTTTGATTAAATGTATTCTTCTGGGATAAAAGCTTCACTAATATCCGGGTTTGTAGCCCATTCTGCTTTGATAGCTGCCTGACTTACCATTTCATTTGGTTTATTCCCCTACTGCGCATGCACCATGAGGCTCCTCTCCACTCACATCCAGACCAAATGCAATGAAGAACTTGAAGGCAGGCTGAGTCTGCAGGTATCTCTGCTTCATCCTTTCCTGTTGTTGGCGTTTCTGTCCTGCCCAGTTCCCGCAGTCATTAAGAAATCACAAAGAAATCACACAGAGGTCTACATTAGTTATAAACTGATTGGCCAGTTAGCTCAGGTTTCTTATTAACTCTTATAACTTATATTAGCTCATTATTCTTGTCTATGCTAGCCATGTGGCTCAGTACCTTATTCAGCGAGGCAGTCACATCTTGCTTCTGTGGCTGGGCCAGGACTGCAGAGGAATGGGCTTCCTTCTTCCCAGAATTCTCCTGTTCTCATTGACCCGCCTCTACTTCCTGTCTGGTTGTCCCACCTGTACTTCCTGCCTGGCTACTGGCCAATCAGTGTTTATTTAAAATATAATTGACAGAATACAGACCATTGTTCCACATTACTTTCCATCTCTTGCTCCTTACCCTAGGAAAAGACAACCTAGAAAGAAGAGGAAAGCAAAGCAAAGCACAAGGGAACTTCCTAGCTTTACTGGGTTAGATTAGCTTTGGCCCCGTGACATGCACAGGGGTCGGAGTAGGAAACTGGAGCTCCTTCTGTGTTATAGTAAGAGATATTTGTGCTAGCTGTGGAGAGAGGCATTGCCGGTACCCACCTTCATGGATGGTGAAAGGTGGTTTCATGGAAGGTGAGGCCACAGAGGTAGATTAAGGGTTTCAAAGGACCACAGGGGCAGAACGAGAGACTATAAGGGCCAGCGACTCTAGGGCTCTGGTGGGATCTCAGTCAAAGAAAGGGGTCAGTAATTGCCCAACATTCCCATTTACCCAGTGAAGTACAAGGCAGAAGGAAAGGGAGGCCTCATCTTTCCTACAACTGTTACTTCTAGAAATCACTGATAAGCAGACAAAAGTGGCTTTCTGGTCATGAGGTGGCATCCTGGATTTGGAACTGAAGTTGTGCTGTGGGACAATGGTCTATGCCCTGTCACTTGTATTTTAAATAAATGCTGATTGGCCAGTAGCCAGGCAGGAAGTATAGGTGGGGTGACCAGGCAGGAAGTAGAGGCGGGGCAATGAGAATTCTGGGAAGAGGGAAGTTTCAGTCTACAGTTGTTACCCAGATGCAAAGGAAGCCAGACGCAGAGCAAGCAAGACGTGACTCATCGAAAAAGGTACCAAGCCATGTGGCTAACACAGACAAGAATTATGGGCTAATATAAGTTATAAGAGTTAATAAGAAGCCTGAGATACTAGACCAATCAGTTTATAATTAATGTAGATCTCTGTGTGATTTCTTTGGGACTTAACCACTGCAGGAACCAGGCAGGACAGAAACCTCAGTCGACAAAGTAGGTCAGGAACACGGAGGTACGCCCTTGTACCTTACTGGAAACTGAGTGTGAAACCATATTTATGGGTATTTGACATCAGATTTAGGTCAAGGTCACTGAATAGAGAAGGTGTTATTGGAAGTCGGGGGGTGGGTGGGGAGCTACAACCCTAGCTACACCTCAGCTTGGCCGGCTGTACCCAGGCCTGTGTCCAAAGCTGAGGGCAATTTGGGACTTTTTCCTTAGTGGCCCAGGGAAAAAGCACACAGAGCCACCTGAGCTCGGGGACACAGGGATTTGCTGGGCCTTGATGAAGACTTTGATGTGCTTTGGAAAACCAGGGCCCTAGGTCTTTTCATACCACCCCCTGTGCCCTGGCACTTCCATTGGCTTCAGGGTGTCCCACCTGCTAAGGCAACAGGATTTTCCATCTGCCAGTCAGTATCCCCCAGTCTGGCCAGCATCCCCCGGGGCACTGCAAAGGCATTAAGTGTTTCCAGAAAGAAGAATGACCACATGTCCTCAGGTGGATAGTCCAAGCACACAAGCCAGATTGGCTCGTAAAGTTTCCTGGTTTCTCCCAAGACTTTCAAACCACTCAGAGTCCCATTTCCCTGGCAACTGGAGCAAAGCTCATTCCTCCTGTGGGCATGTTAAAAATAACACACACTCAGGCCACAGGTACCCACAGCTCCAATTACCTCCTGTACTGTGCCTTGGCTGCCGCCTGCACCCAGTTCCCTGGTATTTCATCCATCACCGAGGCTGTCCTGTCAGGATGAAGGGTAACTCACCTGCATTTCCTTGCTTATACCTCCTTGCTGCGTGCAGAAAAAAGGCTGGAATTTGGTCGTTAGCAGAGGGACTGGCGTGTGTGTGTGTGTGTGTGTGCTCTTCCTTGCCCTTCCCCCGTTTCCTATCAGAACCTTTCTTACGTGGTGAAAATCTCAGTGCCCCAAACAACACATTCATGGTTTACTGGATCACTCATGTGCAAACTGGAGATGGAACCCAGGGCCACTCACATGCAAAGCATGTGCCCTGTCTGCCAGCTACTCTCAGGTCCCTCTCAGCCCTTCCCTGTGAAACACCGACCTTTTAGTCACTAGCAACTTTCAGAATTCTATGATGAGACTGCCCTCTTCTTCCTCTCCCCACCCCTGCCCAGCCCCTCCCTCTGTCCTGTCCCATCCGCCATTCTTTCTTCTAATACGGTTAACATAAACACAAAAAGATTTTAAACAGTTAGCTCAGTGAGCTTTGACGTTTGTATAAGCAGGGCAAAATATAGAACACGCCCCATTCTCTCTAGAACATGCTCTCGTGTATGTCCCATCTTTCATGGAAGAACATGAGGTAGATACATTCAACATGGTACCCTCAAATGTGAAGAGGTGAAAGCAAGGGATGGTGGCACACGTCTGTAATCCCAGAATCTATGAAGCGGAGGCAGAAGATGGGAGTTCTTGACTGGCTCTGGTACAGTGTCAAAAGTAACAAACAACAACAACGAAGATGTTTACAGAAGGAGAGAGATGGCTCGGTGCTGGTTGATGGGCAAGAGCACTTGTTGCTCCTGCAGAGGACCTGGCTTCCATTCTCAGCACCCACATGGTGGCTCATAACCATCTGTAACCCCTGTTTCAGGGGATCTGACGCCCTTTTCTGACCTTTTTGGGCACCAGGAACACATGTGGCATACAGACATACAAGCAGGCAAAACACGCATATGCATAAAATAAAATAAAAATTTTTAAAAAGACCTTCATAAATAAATTTTGTTTTTCAGTTATGGTAATCCCCTTATTCAGTATGTTATCCTCTATTTTAATATTGTTAAAGACTGCATCCTTAAATGGTGACATTACAGCTCTTCTACTAAAAAAAACCAAACACATACCTAAGGGTTTATTTTGCTACTCTTTAATCTGAGAAACAATAACAGGTTACAGCTAATTAAAAGGAAAACTCCCCAGAGTAGACACATACAGAGGCAACCAGCAATGTCAGCACGAACTGCTTAATAAATGAGAAACTGGCTCCTTTTGTGGTGGCAAAGGAGTCAATTATGCTTCCCCTAGGGGAAAAAATGTATTGTCACAGCTAAACCTGTGTGTTTCAGATGTGATTGAGGAGGAGAGCTGGGCTCACGCCTGTGACCCCAGCACCGGGAAGACCAAGACGTGACGATTCCCCTGAGTTCCAGACCAGCCCTGGGAAACAGTGTGAGACCCTGCTCCCTGCCCCCTAGAAAGTGAAAGTAAGTTCTAGTGGTAATAAATCAGGGAACTCAACGAGGCCCGTGTAGACTTTACTGACTGTGTGTTCGGAAGAAGCTTGTTCCTCTCTGGGGTACAGGGAAGGTTATCTCTTTAAGGGTAGTCTCAGAGAACCTCACTTTATTACTCAGGATTCTCTAGAAGTACAGGAGTGGTGGGATGAACCTATGTTATAAGGAGGATCTTTTTAGGTTGGTTTACACAATATGGGCTGGGTAGTCCAACAATGGTTGGCTGGGTGCTAGAGAGGCTGAGAAGTCGGTTTGCTGCTTAGTGCTGGGTGCCTTAGCGTCCCAATCTTCCCGTGGAGGGCTGGAGGATTCCTGGAGAGCCAATGTCTACAGTCCACATTGGAGGGTCGAGGGAACTGGGTTCTGATGTCAGGAGAAGGATGCAGGAGCAATGGCCCTCAACAGTGTAGATGTACTCACAAGCAAGAAACAAAGGCAAGCAAGCCTTTTCCCGGGACTGGAAGGAGCTGTTCACTCTGGGGGAGGGGTTTCTCCTGTCTGGAAATCCTCCCAACAGACCCACCCAGAAGCACGTCTCTTGGTGTCTTCCAGATTTAATCAGCCTGACAATGAAGATTAACCACCATGCCCTTCAAAGACCTGATGCTCCGGTTTGGGGGTGAGAGCCAGAAAGTGGCATGACCTTTCTGCTTCTGCTGTCTTCTCAGATGCTACAGTGCCATGTTTAGGGGTAATGAATCTTAAAACACACTACATGGTTGCTAATTTATTAAATTAGTAGAGTAATTTGCTACAGTGGATCAACCAATACCAATATATTATTATGGACTAAAGTCTATAATTTACCTTGATTTTTCTCAATTTCTTCCTAAGGTCCTTTAAATGTCTTGGGACCCCACTACCCCATGACGGCCTCCTGTTATCATGCTGCTGATGGTCACTCATTTCTACTGTCATGAGATATTCCTTTGCATCACGGCTGGTTTTATTTTATTTTGAGATTTATTTATTTTAAGTATATGGGTGTTTTGCCTACATGTATATCTATGCACCACGTTTGTGCCCAGTGCCCATGGAGGCCAGAAGGCGGCACTGGATACCCTGGAGCTGGGACTGTAATCAGATTGTCGTGAGCCACCCGATGGGTGCTGGGAATCAAACCCAGGTTCTCTAGAAGTGCAGTCAGCACTTTCGGTTGCTGAGCCATCTCTCCAGTGCTTGTGATTGTTTTTAATGTTAACTTGCCACAATTTAGAATCACCTGACCACGAAGAATCACCTGGAGAAGATCCCTGATTGCCTTGATTGAGTGGGACAACTCACCCTGAACGTGGGTGGTACCTCCCGGTAGCAGTCCTGATGGGAAGGGTGTGGCAAGGGAGAGTATTTATCTGGCTTTTGCTCCTCGGCCTTCCCTTTGCCAAAGAGATCATTTGCCCTGTTACCGCTGCTGATTCCTTTGCTGACATTACAGCAAGTGCTCCCAAGCTTTCTGGGCACACTAAGGACCGGCAGCTCCAGGAAACTGAGATTCTTACACAAGTTAGGGACTGCTGAAGCACCCAGCCTCAAGGAACACACAATAATGAGGTATCCAGATTTTTTTCAGCTGTGTTGAGGATCAATATGAGGATGTCAAGATCCATTGTGCGTGATTAATGTCAAAAATCATTGTGCACAATGATTTTGATTAGTGGGCGTGTTTACCGCTATTATTTATTTCCAGTGCTGGGGATTAAAGCCAGGGCCCCACACATGCTGACCCAGCACCTCTGAGCTGCATTCCCAGCCCTGCCTACAGTTCTGAATACAAGAAAGCTTTATAGTTTCTCACTCTTTTCTATATAGTCTTGTGACTTTCCAGCTTGGAACTTCAGGCAAATCTTCCTGAAGATGTCAAGTTCAGTATCTTCCCAGATCGACGAGCTGTTTTGCCATGGTTGAGCATGGATATAATTCATGGGGGCTTCCCAGTAGGATAAAAAATGAAAGAGGAAGAGGGAGAGAAGGAGGGGAAAGAGACTATCCATGTGGGGTTGATACGTTCCAAGCGTGGGATTTCTGCAATCCTACTTTCCATTTGTAAAATTCACTTAGTCATGATAGATGGCTGATGGATGGATGGAAGGATAGATAGAATACCATGTATATGGTAGATAATAGGTGGATATATATCTATATATAGATAGATAGATGATAGACTGATAGCTATAGACAGATGATTAATTGATTATATAGATAGATGATAAATTTAGAGAGATGATAGAATATAATATATACAGATGATATAGATATTATATATAGATAATGATAAATAGATAGATACAGACAGATGATTGGCTATATAAATAAGTGATAGATGATAGATAAAAATAGATTAAATAATAGCTGATCAATAAATGACAGCTATGTAGACATAAAACAGCTATAGATAAGGAACAGCTAGATGACAGATATAGATAGGTCATATACAGATGGAGGATAGATGGCCAATGGAGTGTTATGTCTCATGGTCCAACCGCATTCATCCAGCATCATTTCCACGAGCAGCTTACTATTACAGAATGAACAGTCTGACAAGGAAAGAAACAAGGGACTTAAACCCAACAGTTTGGGCTGAGCCTTTCTCTTGTGCTGTGAGAGGTCCAGGGGAAACAGGCTCTCGTGTCCTCTCTCCACATTGTCCATAGCTGTTTTGGGGATAGCGACAAAGGACCTCAGATAAGTATGCAGTATGGCCGACTGTGTTTATGGAGGAATGATGGGGCAAGATATCACCATATCACATTCTGGGTACCCCCACTTAAATAGATTATGTTTTCCAGCCACGAGATGTGGCTGTGTGGCCGGGTAAACACCTTTTCCTTCCACAAAGCTGCTTGCACACCCTTCAGAAACAACCAGCAGCCTCCTTCAGTCTTTTGAGGGGATACTCTCTCCGGATGGCTTTCATCTCCTCTCACCGATGCCACCTGCAGGAGTGATGGATAGACCTTGGCATATCTCAAAGAGGAGAAAGCAAATGTGATGTCAGGCAAATTTACTAGGGTGTCTCCGTGTCTCTGTCAGTCAGTCTGTCTGTCTGTCCCCCCTTCCATCTCTCTCTCTCAGACATGTGGGTGTCAAAACTCACCTCAGCCTAAGACTGTGATATCTCACGGCTGTTATGACCCAGGTCTTTCTGAGCTGCTGGGGCCTCACAGCCTGTTTCACACGCACGTCAAGTGTGACTTGGTACAATCACAAGCACTCCCCATGAGCTCAGTCTGTGTGTTCTCAGTCTAAAGTATGCTCTGTGAGGCATGAATAGCTGCAACACAGAGCCCCGGGAGGCAGGATGATGCTCCCTTCAGATGCCTGGAGCTATTCTTGGCAGTCTCTGTGCTGCTGAGGGCTCATTATAACCCTGGATGCTATTTCCTCTGGGACATTTGACAATGGCCCTGCAAAGCTCCTCTGGCCGCCGGAGGAGTTTCATCCATCCCTCTTACCTCCATGCGAGAGCCATCTCATCTGATCTTAGAGAATCACTTAGAAAAATTCCTCCTCTGGGATGCCTGGGGTTCCCTGGCCAGCCAGTTTAGCCTACTAGGTGAGCTCCAGACTCCAGACCCTGTCTCAAAAAGTAAGACAGAGAATTGATTGAGAAAGACATTTGACATCAAAGTTGACACACACACACACACACATAATATTGGCAACTTAAAAATAATTCCCTCTATGCCTGTGTCAGGTACCATTCCAAGAAATGCTGCCACCTATAATTTAGACAATTAGCCAATTTGCTGGCTTGGTTTGATCTCATAAGCCTATCACAGAGGAAGGTCCTGGTGGTATTCAGAGCTTCTCTCGCTGCTGTGGGGCTGAGTTTTATCACTGAATCGCCAAAACCCTTCTGCCAAAATCAAAGATGAACTCTTGCTGAGACAAAGTCCCCCTGTGAAGATCAAGGAACCTGTGGTCCTCCTGCTTCAGCCTTCCTCGTGCTGGGACTGCACCGAGGCACACACCACCAATAATGGCAGAGCTGCTCTTGCTTCTGTGTGTTAGGAAGCCAAAGAACCCTGAATAACCATAATCATGGGAAAAAACCCACACGACTGACTAAATGCCTTCCTTTTCGCTCAGAGAAAACAGAACTGAAGCAGAGCCAGGGACTGTCAAGACATGGAATTTCTTCCATAGGCTCCTATGTTTTGGTACATAGTCTCCAGCTGTTTAGGGTGGTGGTGAGGCCTCACTAGCTGGGCTAGGCCTTCGGGGTTATAGCCCAATCTCTCTGCTTCCTGCTCTTTGTGTGAGAGGCATCAGCTGTTAGTTCCTGCCTTCATGCCTTCCCCAGCATGACAGAGTGGTATAGTAAATCGAAACCCCCCCCCATGTTGCTTCTGTCAGGCATCTGTCATAGTAACAGGAAAAGTAGTGGATATAGGAGCATGAGAGACAGGCAAGCAAGGGCAGGTCTCCCCTAAGCCTCTGCTATGCTGAGCACAGGGGTGTGGGAGTCTGCTCTAGAACTCTAGTTGCTCCAGAGAAGAATCTGAGGCAAACACCTGCACAAGAAAAACACTGAAGGACTACAGCTTTGGGCTCAGAGTGAGCTAAGTGAGCCTTGTCGGGGAGACAAAGCAAGCATGCTCACTTATCTGAATTTGTATTAGAGAAAAGAAAACTTTTCCCCGGGAACACATAACGATAATAACACGTGATACAAGTTTTTGGTCCAAATTCACAGAACCTCTCTCCAGCACCAATTATCACAGAGTGATGTTTCATTCAAAGTGGTCCCAGGTTGGTGACATCTTTAGGAAAATGAAAAACCAACCTTCTCTATGAATACCCGCTGGACCAGAGGACTCCTCCTTAGACAATGGCCCAAGGCTATAAGCCACTTGCGTCACAAGTCACACAATCTGAAATGGAAACTGAATGGACCTGAGGACAATCTGACTGTGAAGATAAAAGCAATCGAGGGGCTGCAGAGGTAGCTCTGCAGCTAAAAGCACTTGCTGCTCCTGCAGAAGACCTGAGTTCGGTTCCCAGAGCCCACAAAGCAGCTTTCAACAGTCTCTAACTTGAGTCCCAGAGGATCTGAGGCCCTCTTCTGGCCTCCAAGGGCATCAGGCATGTATCTGTTACACATACGTAGCGTAGAGGCAAACACTCATACACATTAAAAAAAAAAAAAAACAACAAACTTAACACAAAATAAATGAGATGAAATAATGGGTGAACTAAAAAGAAGATTTGATATGGTCAAAGAGACACTTAGTAACATTAAAGATAGGTCAAGAATATTCTTTAGTGAGACACGGTGCATACCCACAATTCTTAGGAGACTAAGGCAGAGGATCAGGAGTTCAAGGCCAGTTTGGGCTACAGAGTGATGTTCTGTCAGGAAAAGTAAAGAGAAAGAAGGGAGGGGGAAAAAGGGAAGTAGGAAGGGAGGAAGGTAAGGAGGAAGGAAGGAGGGAGGGACAGGGAAATAGTAATAGAGACTAAAATGGCATGTTAGCATTTATCTTAAGTGTAAGCCCTGGAGTGGAAGCGTAGGCCATCGTTTAAAAGATAAGAGGAGCTGGGGATGTGGCTCACTCGGTAGAGTGCTTGCCTTACATGCATAAAGCCCTGGGTTCAGTCCTTCAACACTGCACAGACTGAGTACGGTGGTCACGTTTGAAACCCCAGGGGCTGGAGCAAAATGATCAGGGTTCAAGGTTAACCTCTGCTACACAGTGTTTGAGGCCAGCCTGGCTAATGTGAGACCCATTCTCCAAAAACTGAAAAACTGGGGGGGGGGGGAGACATGTTTCACAGAACTGTGAAGGACACCAAATTTAGATCCACGGAACCCAGCGAATTCCAAAGTGATAAGCAGATGGAAGGGCCATTATAAACAGAGGACAGCGTGGTTCCCAGAGGTCTTGGTACTGAGCAGGACGCTGGCTAGCTTCAGTCCCTATAGGCTGACTGTGGGTCTTGGAAGAGCTAGGATGAGTCATGAGGCTGAAAAGAGCCCGGATGGGACCAAAACAGCAAAAGTCCTTTCACCACAAGAGTGTGCATATCAGCAGATGTTGAAAACAAGCCTTGTGTTCATCAGGAGGCAGGAAGCTGGCCAAGCAAACCAAGCATCCACACAATGGAGGTCTTTAAAAAGAACGGAGATGTGATTTCCCAACAGAGAAGAGAGAGAAAAACTGAATGGTGGAGGTGGGGGGCGGGGGGGGCGACTTGATTGGTACAAAGGAAGGCCACACACACGCACAGAAAAAACGAGGACAGAGACAAGAAAACAATGAACACCAGTACACGGTTCTAGCGGTGACTAGATGGACACACTGTGTTTACAGGTGAATGTGTTAGAATTGAAAAGAATTCTAAGTTGGCTATGGTGGTTCCTGGCTATGACTTCAGCACTTGGGAGGCTGAGAAAGAGGATTACCATAAGTCTGAGGCCAGCCGGGGCTAAAATGTGACATCTTGTCTCAAAAACATAAAAAAAGAATTCTATGCATATTCTTATGACAAGATATGCCTGACACATAAAGATCCTGGAAAAGCATGTATTAGGTGAGCATTAGCACCCATAAGATGACAAGCTAGAAATTATACCAGAGATAAAGATAGCAATTAGCCAAGCGGTGGTGGCACATGCCTTTAATCCCAGCACTCAGGAGGCAGAGGCAGATGGAGCTCTGAGTTTGAGGCCAGCCTGGCCTGCAGAACTAGTTCCAGGACAGGCTCCAAAGCTACAGAGAAACCCCGTCTCAAAAAACAAAAACAAAACAAAATGAAAACAAAAAACAAAAAAAGGAAGAAGAAAGAAAAAGAAGAAAAAGATAGTAATTAAAGGCCCAACTTGTGAGAATGAACTAGTAGGAATGTGATATTTAACTTTGAAACATACTATGTATATTTGACATGTCTAAAAAGAGAGGCATAAAATTTACCTTAATAGTGAGAGATCTCAGAGGAGCTCTCTGCAGTTGACTGTAGTTGGTAGGCTGTAAGTGAGCTACCAAGTAGACAGAAGATCAGTAGGCATGGAAGTGTGAACTAATCTTGACAGCCTTGCTGTAGAGATGGAGGAGAGGAGGAGAAGGAGGGAGGGCATGTACTCTCAGGCTCAGAGAAAGCACAAGCATGCATTCAGTGTCCACAGAAGTGAGCCACCTTCTAGATGAGAGAGCCCCCTCACCCTGTGGGAGCCAAGAACAGCTCCTGAGACAATGTGTGACTGTGTGAGAGGATGGGGAGAGCAGCAGATGAACCTGGAGGGAATTACACACCCAGGTGTCGCAAGGAGACTCCATGGGTCGATGAGACAGCTCATTGGCAAAGGGCTCTTGTTGTCAACTCGTGACCTGAGTTCCATCTCCCAGATCACGTGGAAGAGGGAAAGAACCAACTTTTGCAAGTTGTCCCACATCATTGCCCACCCCCCTTACAGAAGGGAATATATATATATTATATTTTATATTTATATATTATATAAAAGCAATAATAGAAAAAAGGTTTTAAAATTGACTTATTTTCAAAAAGATTTATTTTAATTTGACCAATAAAAACTATGTTTGTTCACAGCATACTGAATACTATAGTGATATTTTATTTGTGTTTTAATAAAGCTTGCCTGAAGATCAGAGTGCAAAGCTAGCCGCATTAGCTAGCCATCGAGGCTGGGCATTGGTGGTGCACGCCTTTAACCCCAGCACTAGAGAGGAACATAAGATAGGAGGAGACAGGAGCTCAGGGTCTCAGTCTCAGTCTGAGGTTTGGTGGAGGTGAGAACTCTGTAGTGACTTAGCTGCCTTGCTTTTCTGATCTTCAGCTTGAACCCTAGTATCTGTCTCTGGGTTTATATTATTTGTGCTACAGAATATGTTTTTTTATTAGTTCTTCAAGTATTTGATGCAATGAACTATTCCCTCCCCCAACTCTTCCCAGATCTAACCCCCCCTCCCTTCCCACCCAAATTTCTGTCATCTTTCCCCCCCACATCCAAGTCAATTTGTGCTGCCCATATAGTCTTTTTAAAACTGTTTCCATTTGTTGGTTTTGTTTTTTGAGACAGGGTCTCACTAATGTATGTAACCCTGGCTGGCTTGGAATTGACAGTGTAGACCAGGCTGGCCTCCTACCTGAGAGATTCGCCTGCCTCTGCCTCCCTGCCTACATTCTCTTGGTTGTGTGGCCTTTCACTGGAGCATAGCTGACTTGGAGAAATATGGCCCTTCTTCTTCCAGCAGTTAACAGTTGCCGATAGCTCCTCAGCTAGGGGTGGGAGTTCATGTCCTCTCTCCATGCTGAGATTTGGTCTGGCTGGGGCTTGTGCATGCTGTCACGATCCCTGGGAGTTTGTATGGGCAGGTACTCTGGTGTGTCCAGAAGACACTGATCCCTCGCCACTTCCGGCTCTTACCCTCTTCCCACCCCCTCTCCCGCAATGATCCTCTCAGCTTCTTCTCCAGCACCGTGTCTGCCTGTACACTGCCATTCTTCCATCCAAGGTCTAAACCTCTGACCTGTGAGCCAGTTCCACGTTTTCCTCAGGTCTTTGGAGGAGGGGTATAGCATGATGTTTGGTTACAAAAAATAAACATCTAAGCTATTCATTGTCCCATCGCAAAATGACAGCAGGAATGGGAAAATATTTAGACATAGAAAATGATCAAAATAATATACACAGGACTTGTGGGAGAATTGAAGCAGATGTCTATTAACTTAAGTCCTAATGTTATAAAAAGAATGTCTCTAAAGAGATAAGCAAAGCATCCAAATTAGTTTGATTAATAACGTCTTTTGCAGCAGGGCATGGTGGTGCACGCCTTTAATCTCAGGATGGGGGGGTGGCAGGGGGAGAAAGGGGGCAAGCAGAGGGCAGGTGGATCTCTGTAGGTTTAAAGCCAGCATGGTGTACATAGTGAGTTCTAGGACAGTCACGGCTATGTACAGAGACCCTGGCTCAAACAACAATGAAATGGCTTTTGCAGAGCAAGTTTTTAATTCTTATTTTTTTTGAGATGGGTGTCTCAAATAGCCTGGATAAAATGGAAAAGATGGGTTGTCTTTTAGTTTGATGGAAGCCACTGTGGTAGTTTGAATGAAAATGGTCCCCACAGGCCCATAGGGAGTGGCGTTGTTAGGAGGTATGGACTTGTTAGGGGAAGTGTATCACTGGAGGCTTTGAGGTCTCAGATGCTCAAGCCAGGACTATGGTGGTGTTTTTTTTTCCTGCTGCCTTCCAATTCAGGTGGAGACCTCTCAGCTTCTTCTCCAGCACCGCGTCTGCCTGTACACTGCCCTGCTTCCGTCCAAGGTCTAAACCTCCAACTTGTACGCCAGCTCCATGTTTTCCTTTATGAGAGCTGCCGTGGTCATGGTGTCTCTTCACAGCAGTAGAAACCCGAACTAAGAGCCTCTAATAGGCTTTACCTCCGGAGTTAAGATGACAAATCCTCGTAAAACTACGCTGAGCCAGCGACCTCAGAGAGCTCGTCTTATGTATTCAAAGAATAAAATTCCTGACCACAGAGGGTGAGCTTTAGGGAGTTTCGTATAGAGTCACCGGTGGGAGTGAGGCAGGGTGGAGGGGCGGAGCTACTGGATAAACGGGAAGATCCTGGGAGCAGGATACCATTGAGCTGGTAGGCTGGGGACTTTTTTTTCTAAGGCAGCTTAGAGCCGGAACTGGGGTGAGGAACAGGGAGGGCACTGGAGCAGGCTTTCTTTTGGGCTACCAACCAGCTCCCCAATCATGACACAGAGATTTCTTATTAGTTATAAATCCTTGGCCTTAGCTTATGCTTGTCCCACTAGCTCTTATAACTTAAATTAACCTGTTTCTCTTTGTCTATGTTTTGCCTCAGGACTTTTTACCTTCCTTCACTCTGTATATTCTACTCCATGTCTGGCTCACTGGTGGCTGCCTGCCTGGCTGGCTGGCCCCAGGCATCTCCCTCTCTTTCTCCCTTGTTCTCTCTCTCTCTCTCTCTCTCTCTCTCTCTCTCTCTCTCTCTCTCTATCCCTCTCTGTCCAGCCTAGATTCCTCCTCCCACTTATTCTTTCTGCCCCCAGACCTACCTCTCTCTGCCTAGCTATGTCCATTCAGCTTTTTCTTAGACCAATCAGGTGCCTTAGGCAGGCAAGGTGAAACAGCAGCACATCTTTACATAATTAGACAAATTCAGTATAAACAAATGCAACACACCTTTACACAGTTAAAGTAATATTCCGCAACATGGCATGAGATAGTCAGCTTATTTGGACCAACCACTGGGTGTCCCAAGTGCCTCATTCCCCCAGGTTCAGTTCCGTCCTCACGTGAGGCTTCTAGACAAGGGTAAGAGACAAGGAACCAGGAACTAGAACTCTCTTCTGGCATTCTTGGCCTCCAGCAAGGACCAAACCACTGCTTCGGGGGTCCCTGTCCTACCTGACTAGTTGCTATCTCTTGTTTTTATCACAGGCTCCCCTTTAGCCTAGTATGATCTTGAAATTCTGATCCGCGCTGCGCCCTATCTGAATGAGTCTGGGGGAGTTGGGGAGGCCTGTGTTGACGTGATTGGATTTACCTATGAATGCCCAGTTATTCCAGAACCTGCCATTGAAAGCACCCTCCTTCCTGAAGTTTACCTGCTTTTGCTCCTTTGCCAAAGATCAGTCAACCATAGCAGAGTGGGTCTGCTTCTAGGCCCTCTCTTCTGTTCACTGAAAGCTGTGTTGCCTTCATCTGATTATCTAATCCCTTGCTAATTCCACACGGTCTCTTGGTTACCGAAGCTGTGTGGTGAGTCTGCAGGTGGGGAGCGTCAGTTCTCTGCGCCGTCTTCTCCTTCAGGGTTGCGCTGGCTGTCCTGTGTCTTTTGCCTTCCCAAATGAACGTTAGGATCAGTTTGTCATTACACAGTTACTTGCTGAGGTCTTGGTGGAGACTTCCCCAAAGCTACAGCTCAATGGGAGACCTCCCCATCCATAAACATAGGATGTTTGGCACTTGTGGAATTCTCTGGTTTTGCTCATCAGATCTTTGTGGCTTCCCCACACAGGTCTTTGTAGTGGTAACTTTCCTTGCTGCTGTAACTAAGTACCTAACAAAAGCAGCTTAAGGGGCAAAGCACATATTTGGGTGCACCCGTTGGGGGTGCAACCCATCCTGGTAAGGAAGGCATGACCTCAGGAGCGTGAGGCAGCTGGTCACATGACATCCATAGTCAGGAAGCAGAGAGATGAATGCTGTGCTCAGCTCACTCCCTCCTCTTTATCCAGTCTGAAACAATGGACCATAGGATGGTGCTGCCTGCATTTTAGGGTGGGTCTTCACACCTCAGTTACTTCAATTTAGGTATTCCCTCATATGCTTACTCAGAGGTTTGTTCCCTAGGCAATTCTTGATCCTGTCAAGTTGACAGTCAACATTAACATCACAGTTACGAACATACTGTTAGATTTACACCCAAGTATTTTGATCTTTTCCTTTTCTTTCTTTTTTTTTTGTGCTAAAAGAATTTTTAGAAGAAAATGAAATTAGAAAGCTTAGCAATTACAAAGAAGAAAAGTAAAAGGGGGAACATTAAGCTGCATAATTGAAGGCATAATTCCAAAGGCAGAATAGCACAAGCACAGAATGCAGTTTGTTAAGAAGGCATAAAGAGAACCCAGAGGCTTCTTTAGTGGAGCAAACATGGGAACAATCTGAGCCTCTCAAGAAGAGCCTGGGAGCCTCAGAGGCGGAACTGATGGTCCACAGAGCTGACTCCACCAGGCTGCCCCAGCCCTTGCCACCGCCCCACACCATATGCCTGGGGACAGGGGGGATGGGAGGCGGGGGCAGGAAACAAGAAGAGGAGACAGGGAAAGCAGAGCTCAGATATTGCATGTCTCCTCTGTTGGTCCCAAAGCCACCATGAGGAGCTGAGACGCCACCTGTTCTGAGAAGGCCCAGGCTGTCAGACAGACCCAGGGGAGGTACCAAACCAAGAACTCGGCTTGCTGATGAGCCGTTTATTAGTGAAGGTTGAACTCTGAGAGCAAGGGTTTCAGAAACTGAAGATAATGTGAGTTCAACTACAGTTTGGTTAAAAAAAAAAAAAAAAAAGGAGAAATCCCAGGTGGTGAGTGCCTAGAAAAACGGGAAGGAAACTCAGAGAAAGGTTGTCGGTGTGGTTTGGTTCACGTGGAGCAGACTCCAGCCACAGCCTCCTGGCGAGACACAGAGTAATAGAAATGTGCTATTTTAAGAAATAAGAGCTAGCCAATATGAAGCCCGAGCTAATAGACCAATCAGTGTTGTAATTAATACAGCTTCTGTGTGATGATGATGATGATGATGATGATGATGATGATGATGATTTGGATCTGGGCAGCTGAGAAACAAAAGAGCAGTCTCATACAAATGGCACCTGGGTGACTGGGGCCAACATGCACGGCCTGCCACCCACTTCAGCCCGGGTCCTTGTACACCCACTCAGGGTTAGGAGGAAAGTAGCTGAGAGCACACCAGCAGCTCAGCACTCTCTGCCTGATTGGGCCTGCTAGGTGTACATAAGCAGGAGAGCATGGCAGATTCCCACCACCATACACAATGATATTTCCAGGCTGTGCAGTACACTCCATGGCAGATTTAGTTTTTCCTCAGATAAAAAGGGTTTATGTGCTTCATGCTGCTTCCCAGAATTGAGGTGGTGAGCAGGGCTCTTATCCGACAGTCCCAGAGCTGGCAGTAAATGTACCTCCTCCATATTGAAAGGCTGAGAGGGGCGGAGCCAGCCTCCAGGGCCACTGTGACCATACTGCTTACCATTTTAAAATGCTCCTGGTCAGAAAAGGATTTCAGATACACAATAGGACAGAATCAGACATAAAAGACCTCTAAACAAGACACGGTGTGTTTCAAAAATGTACGTAGACTTCGGAGAGAGAAGAAAAAGGGTATAGACAGTTATAAAAAGAAATAAATAGTTTTTAAAAAATAAAGTCTTTAAAGAGACAGTCATAGATTAAAGGAGTAAAGAAAAATAAGCCATGTAAAGATAGAATATATACAGAGAGTCTGGATTATGTATATTATTATGTTTTCTTTGAATTTTTTGACTGCAGAGAGACATTTGATTCTGGGGGCTGCTAAGTTAAACAAACATAAAGGTATCTTGATTTCAAAATTTGGGTCTAAGGATATGTTACTTGGAAAAGAGGTTCTGTTTTCTTTCCATGGAAGATGAGAACCTGTTGATTCCTGGTGTAGGAGGTTCTTCTGTATTTGTGTTGCTTTCATTGGTGAATAAAGAAACTGCATTGGCCTTTTGATAGGGCAGAAATCAGGTAGGTGGAGTAGACAGAACGGAATGCTGGAAAGAAGGGCAGTGTGGCAGACGCCATGAAACTCCTGTCTGAGACTGATGTGGGTTAGGATCTTTCCCGGTAAGCCATGATCTCATGGTAAACACAGATTGGTAGAAATGGGTTAGATCAGGATGTGAGAGTTGGCCAAGAAGAGGCTAGATATAAAGGGCCAGGCAGTAATTTAATTAATACAATTTCTGTGTGGTTACTTCAGGTGTAAGCTAGCCGGTACCAAAAGCAGGCCCTCTCTCCTTCAACTGATTCCTTCCAGGCTAATGTGGTTTGATGGAACAAGACCCCCCTGAAAGTTCTCCATGAACCCTAAAAATACTTTGACCAAAAAAAAGCAGGAAGCAGTTTGGAGAAAGATATACCCAAATTCTCAAAATGATTGTTTATCAATGTTTGTTTTCATTTAAAAGGGGTTGGGTATAAATCATTAATGGTCACAGTCAATCTCTTTTTTTAAAAAAAAAATAAGGGAAATATGATATAGAGATGAATACTTTGCATTTGTATGAATCTTGGTCTATTGATACAAATTTAAGGTCAATTTTGTTATATGTATTTCTGTTCTTGTTTAAGGTATTATGTTTAGACAGCTCATTTAAAAATGTAATGTATAATTTTAAATTGCAGATTAATAGGTAGTCATTTATAATAGTCAAGCCTGTAGTCATGTTAGTTAGATTTTCTAGATATACAGAGATATAATTCAGTTAGGTAGATAATCTTCAGCACCTCAAAGACCTACAGTATATGGCATTTAAAATGTTTTAAGAACTTAGATTTTTCTTAACAGTGAGACATGTCTGCTTCTGGAAGCACCAATTACTTCAGAGAGGTTGATGAGCATTGAAGAAACTCGCTATGGATTTTGCCTTCAATGTGACAAGGCCAGTCATTTGGGCAAGAAACTGCTCTTGCCTGGACTGCTTGACGGTATGCTGTATGAACTGGATATGCAGGACCCATAGAAAAGTGACTGTTGAATCTTTCAAAATATGGGATGGTCCTTCAGGGTTCCTGCATTACAGAAGAAACTGCCAGACATTCTGCAGGACACAGAAGAAAGTGACTGACAAACTGCCAATATAGGTGGAACTGTCTTTTAAATTTCCTGTTTCGTGGAAAAGTCTGCCAGATGCTATGGGTATGTAGGCTGAAGATGGATGCCCCAATGTTACAGAAAAACTTTGAGTGACTATCCAGGCAGCAAGATGTCTCTGTCAATTCTAAAGTTTTGGAAGTTGCTTACAATGCACTTGTTTACTTAGGTAATATTATATTCTTCTGGGGTCTTTGAAGAGTTGAAGAGAGATAGTTATAGTTTTCCTTAGTTATGATAAAAGATAAATTATATATGAAACTTTAGATTCACAAAGATAAAATAGATGATAGTATATTTTCTTTAATTTTGCCAGATACAAATAGACTAAATATTGTAACTGTAATTCTTGCTTGAACCTGTTTTGTTACATGTAATTTTACTATGTTAAAATTAAAACCTTTTTATTTAGATAGAAAAGGGGAGATGCTCTGGGATTCCCCTCTATACGCTATGAATATGTTTTATTACCATTGGTTAATAAAGAAACTGCTTCAGCCTATAGCAGAGCAGAATATAGCCAGACTGGAAGAGATATACAGAGAGAGTAGGCAGAGTCAAGGAGATGCCATGCAGCTGCCGAAGGAGACAGTCACTGAAATCTTACTCGGTAAGCCACAACCTCGTGGCAATACACAGAATAATAGAAACGGGTTGTTTTAAGATATAAGAGCTAGTCAATAAGAAGCCTGAGCTAATAGGCCAAACAGTGCTGTAATTACTATAGTTTCTATGTGATTATTTGGATCTGGGTGGCTAGGAAATAAAGAGCTATCTCCTTCTACAAGCATTTAATCTAAAGGGGACGGTACTTTGGAGATATACTTGGTAGTTCCTTTAAAAGCTAAGTATCGAGCTGGGGAGAGGCAATAGCTCACCTGGAAAAGAGAACCTGTTTGCTCTCCAGAACCTATAAATAACTCGATACATCCAGGCTTTGTAGCAGGTGCTTGTAATCCCAGCACTGCAGGGATGGAGATAGGCAGATCATGGGGGTATCGTTGACCAGTTTATCTCTCCTGCTTGGTGAGCTCCAGGCTAGTGAGAGAATTTGTCTCAGAAAAGGAAAATGTGGAGCTGGAGAGATGGCTCAGTGGTTAAGAGCACTTGCTGCTCTTTGGAGTACTGGAGTTTGGTTCCTGGCACCTGCATCAGATGGCTCAATTGCCTGCATCCAAAACTCCAGGAGGTCTGACACCTTCTCTGGCTTCCGTGGACACTGGTACACCTACACACCCACACATGCACAAGCACAGGCACACATGTACACAAGTAAATAATAAAGTAAATGCCTTTTAAGGTGAGGGGTAACACCTGAGGTTATTATGGTCTGGCCTCCACATGTACCACATCACACACACGCACACACACACACACACACACACACAGAGTGTGTGTGTTAAATAAGCATCTACCTATGACCTACCTTCTTTGTCTATGTTTGTGTCTAAAAGAAAGGAAAATATACACCAGAAAAAGCCCTGTTTGAGGGTGATAATAACATCCTTGTTTCTGATAATCCAGATGCCTACCAACAGAAAAACGGCTAAGCAAAGAGTCCCTGAAACGGAAATGAAATACAACGATGGAAAAGAACAAACAACTATCTAAAAAGCAGCATGCGTGATCTCAAAAGCTCATGTGTTGTGAAAGAAGTTGGACATAGAAATTCTATTTCCGGTAAGCTCACAGAATCAAAGAGCTGACCCACAGTGACCAAAGCAAAAAAGCTGTCCTGGGCGGGTGCGGCTCTCCACAGGGCTGTGCAGTTTCTTGGTATGAAAATTCTTTATCTAGTTTTGGATTTTGGCCCAGAAATAGGACTAATGTTTAAACTTACCAAATAGATCATTCAAGATGTGGGTATCTTATTGCACAGAGAAGATAGATCAATTTTTTTTAAAAAAAAAAAAACAACTTTTAAAATGTTAACCAAGAGCTAGAGAGATGGCTCAGTGGTTAATAGCACTGACTGCTCTTCCAAGGACCTGGGTTTAGCTCCCAGCACCTACATGGGTACTCACAAATGCCTATGGCTACAGCTCCAGAAGATCCAGTGCCCTCTTCTGGCCTCTGCAGGCATTGCACGCTCATAGTCATCTACATACAGGCATACATACATATACACACAATTTAAAATAAAAATAATTATCTTTAAAAAGTAAAATATTAGCCAGCATGAGTCAGAGAATTCTTTCCTTCCTCTTGGAAAGCTGAGCTATCGTGCCAAACGGACCCATTTTCTAGCTGGGAGATCTTGACACTTCCATTTCCTTGTGTGTAATCTGAGAAAGAGAATGTGTCCCTGATGGAAGTTTTGTCAGGATGGAGTTAGGGAAGGTAGGAAATACAGTTAGCCTCCTATTATCTAGCACAAAACAAGTGTTCCCTAAGGTCACCACCGTGTCTTGCAATTAAAAAGCCAGTTCTCGGTTGGGCTCCCTTTGCTCCAATTCCGGTTGAGTCTCTCTGAGCATGCCTCTGCTCTGTGGGTGTAGAGAATCTCGCTCCATGAGAACACAAGTGCCTCTGACCTTGCAGCAAAGCAAAACTGGGTCAAACTGAATCAATTTTGATAATGGCAAAGTTAACCGTCAGTTCTGAAGCCTGTTCCCTGAACCTCAGCTGTCTTTTCTCTCACACGGGAACTTACGGGAACCACGCGTTGACAAAGCCCTTTAAAACCATCGTTTTGATTCTCAAAGTAAATGTCTGCTAAAGGTTACGGATATGGTTGGTGCTGTCATTTTATTATCTCAGAAAATGAAAGTCATTATTTCTTGATTTTTACATTATTGACCTGGGTAATGATTTCTGTCACTCTAGGCAGCTGGGCTTGCTCGGGGGTGCCTGTGATTGCTGGCTCCATGCTGTGTCTCTCTTTGTCCATCCCTCCCGGGACCCTGTGACACAGAGAGGTTAGGATGTCAGAGCCGGCTCAGGCTGTGAGAACAAGCGGCTGTCTCCTATGGAGTCACGTCAGCTGAGACAGAGCTCTGGGTGTTTCTGGCCAGTAGCCCAGTCTCAGAGCTACAAGCTCGCATCTGAGAACCCAAGTGGGAGCTGAGTCAGAATAGTCCCTGGCTGCCCTGCTGTGTGTGTCCTGAGTCCTGGCTATGGAGGGCAGGTGGTAAAAGCCATAGAGATAGCTCCACCCCAAAACTCTGAGCCTGCCGGCTGCCGCTCTGCTCAGGAGTTCTAGCCAAAGACTAGAACAGCTTTGTGGCAGCAGCTCAGGGTTTCTAGGCAAAGATTCCTGGGAGGGTGGATGCTCTTGTGAGTTACAGCAGTGCACTCGTGACCACGTTTCAGTCAATGATGCACAAAGTAGTCCAGCATGCTTATAATAAAGCTGAAAAATGCGAATGACTGGCAATACTGTAGCCAGGGCAACATTACAGATGGTACCTTGGCTCCCTGGCCTCAGGAAACCAGTCCCACTGTTCCATCCAGTACACATAGGGGAAGGTGTAGCTTCCATCCAGTACACATAGGGGAAGGTGACGCTACTGTAGGTTGAATGTAAAATGTCCTCTAAGGCTCATGTATTTAAATGCTTTATCCCCAGCTAGGGGCCTGTTTGGGGAGGCTGAAAAACCTTTAAAAGGTGGAGTCTCACTGGAGGAAGTGGGTCACCATGGGTGGAGCTTGAGGGTTGATTGCTAGGTACCATTTCCTGTTTGATTTCTGTTTCTCTACTGTGGAGGCAACGTGGTCAGCTGGTGTTGTGTGATGATTGTGTTCTGACGAATAGAGCTTGCTTGGAGTCAGAGGGCAGAGCTAGAGGACTGTAGAGAGAGGGACAGGAAGTGACGAGGCAGGGCTGAGACAGGATCCCAGCCTTTACGAACGGAGAAACAGTAAAGGTACGAAGCAACTGTGGCTGTTCCCCCTGCTTCTCTGGTTTTCAGGTTTTTACCCTGGTATCTGACTCCAGATTTTTTATTGATAAAGATGAATTAGATAAACAATTCAAGCTGGCCTCATGTTCCTGACACTAGAATGGTGCACATCTCCCGAAATAGGAGCCACGTTGAACTCTTCCCCGTGACGTTGCTTCTTGTCAGGTTTGTAGTTGCCACATGAGTTAGCTAGCTTCTGCTGTCGGGCTGTGTGTTCCCTCCAGCATTACTCCAGTGCGTGTTCCTACTTATAAAATGAAAGCTCATTGTAGAGCAATATGGTGCAACTCAAGAGCTGCCGTAAACATTTCCACGATACCAGAGCTGAACAACTGGAGGAAGAAAGGGGACACTCGGCTCACTGTTTCAATGGTTTTCGCCCACAGTGGAGGAAAAATATGGTGGAACGGAGTAGCTCAGAGTCAGGTGAACGGAAGGCGGCCAGGGTCAGGACAGTCTTGTTAGGCCTCAGAGCCACACCCTCAGTGACCTCCTTCTTCCAGTCAGGCCTTGACTTCTGTAGTTCCACTCCCTCCCGACAGTCTCTTCTAAATTCAAGCCTGTCAGTGGATCAATTCAACTGTGAAGGGAGAACCCCATGATATAATCACTTCCTAGCCTAGGAGCTGCTAACCAAGCCTGAGGGGACCTGGATACAGGCTCTAACAAGCAGCCTTGGTACACAGCATCTTAAAGTCACTTGACCTCCTGATCCTTCTGCCTCTGTCCTCTGAATCCTGGGATTGCAGGTGTGTGCTGTCACCTGGTGATGGGGATGGAACCCAGGGCCCCAAATATGCAGGCCAAACACTCCACCCACTGAGCCACACTCCAGTCAACCTTCTTGATCACATGCTTTTCTCTTGTGTGTGATTTATCCTCACGCTGCTTCATTCATGTAGGTTTAGTAGTCATTCATTGACTGTATCACATATACACTGCGTGGCTAGCTAAGCAGTTGGCTATACCTTCTAGGTGTATGAATCACACCATGAATGAAATTGACCCATGATGCACTTCTTAGAATGATTCCTGTGTATCCTGTCATGAAACGATACATGGCTACTCTTGCTAACTACGGACAGTGTTTCTGGCACTGTTCCTGTGTGCCAAGGGGGCCATAGGAAAAACATTGGCACCACTACCCATGGGTTTAGCAAGAAGTTTCCAGGTTGAGGAAGTGAGGAGAAGCTGCCACCTTGCCTGTGATGGCAATAAAAGGATCTTCTGACCCAAAGGCTAAAGTTGTGGGTATCCCGTCTCTCCTGGGACAGTCCTGGTTAGAGCTGACAGGAGGAACACGGAACACAGGCTCATCTGCGTTCCTAGGATGCTAGATATGAGTCAGAAGACTGCTTCTTCCGCGGGGAGCTAGATGGCTTGATTACTGTTTCTCAGTAATAGTGACCAAAGTCCAGTCAATCTGCAGCATTACAAAGTCACCAAACACGAAGTTACAGAACATCTGCCTTTTACCCGCAGCAATTATGAACACATTATCCAGTCGCTTGAGGTGGCCAGACTGTAGAAGAATTACACATGTCACTTTCCTGCAATATTGCCATGAAGGTTCCATTGTTTACTACCCCAGTGTCATTGTGGGCCTCAAGCTTTTAAAATGCAAATACAAGAGAAGAGGCAAGCTGGTCAATTTTTGCCAACCTGACATAATGGCATAACCCAGTGTCACCTGGAAAGGGGAACCTCGACTGAGGGATTGCTTTAACCAGATGGTGTGTGGCCATGTCTCTTTTTGTTTCTTTGTTTGTTTGTTAATTGATGTGGGAGGACTCAGCCCATGGTACCATCCTTAGGCATGTGGGCTTAGGCTGTGTAAGAGATGTAGCTGAATGTGGGCCATTAAGCAGCATCTCTCCATGGTCTCTATGCCAGTTCCTACTTCCAGTTCCTTCCTGCCTTGGCTTCCCCAGATAATAGACCTGTAAGACAAAATAAACCTGTTTGTCCCCAAGTTGCTTTTGGTCATGGTATTTTTCACTACTGAAAACAAACTAGAACAAGAGGTCAAGAAAACTCAGCTAAGCCAACTGCGATTGAAAAGTAGATTCTTAAAAAAGGTATCTTTGGTGGAACTCTAGACCCTTAAAAAAACAAAATCAGGGCTGGGGTTGGAGAGGTGGCCAGCAGTTAAGAGTGTGTTCTACTCTCACAGAAGACCCAAGTTTGGCTCCTAGCCCCACATAGACTGGCTGAGAACTCCTGTAATTCCAACTCCAGGAAATCCAGTGCCACCTTCTGGTCACTACAGCACCTGCACGCACACGTGCGCATGTGTACATCCTAACATACACACTCACTCACACACACACAGAGAGAGAGAGAGAGAGAGAAAGGGGTGGCACACACCTTTAATCCCAGAACTCAGCAGGCAGAAGCAGGTGGATCTCTGAGTTTGAGGCCAGCCTGGTGGCCTACACAGTGCGTTTTGGGCTAGCTAGGGCTACATAGTGAAACCCTGCCTCAAAGAAGAAAAAAAAAAAGCAGGGAGTGGTGGCTTAAACCATAATCCCAGCACTCAGGAGGCTAAGGTAAGAGGAGACGACTTGGGCAGCACAGCCAATTCTAGACCAGCCAAGACTTGTGAGGCCCCAACACAATAACAAGACCTTGAATTTTTATTGAATTTGCTATGGAGCTAGAGAGATAGCTTAGCAGTTAGGAGTACTTGTTGCTCTTCCAGAGGACCCTGCTTTGATTCTCAACACCCACACAACAGCTCACAACTGTCTGTCTGTAACTCTAGCTACAGACATCTGACACCCTTCCCTATCCTCCAGGGGCACAGGCGCACACATGGTGTGCAGACATATATGACAGGCAGAGCACAAATACACATAAAATAACAAAATAAAAATAAATTTGAAAAGAGTGTGCACGCATACTTCTTCAGTGTGTTTCTTCCCAAGGGCTTCGCTTTCTCCTGACCCCTGTGCTTTCAATCTGCATTAAGCTCCCTTTTGAAAAGTTCCAACTCTGCTTCGTACTGTCTCACCCTGAAATTCTTCCCTGCAAAGGATCTGGTTTTACCTGAACGGAGGTCCCTAACCTCAGGCTGCTACAGGCGACAGTGTGGAGCTATGGTTCTGCCAGTGTTTTCAGCAACACTGGTGGGTTGAGCACTTTAGGAACATTCTGGATTCTTCCTAGAGAATGCTGCCCAATGGAGACAGTACAGAGAGACGGGCTCTTCAGAGAAGTGATCAGATGGCTATTTTTTTAAAAATAACCAATTAAAAGTGCTTTGGTACAGAAGATACCAAGCAAATGTCTTTCATTTGATAAGTTTTGGATTCTGAATGAAGCCTGTCTCTTATGTGTAAATCAACAATGGAAATACTAGAAGCAATGAAAGGGACCCACAGTGGCTAGTGACATGTAATTACCCTCATCCCTGCTCTGTGTAGCCAGCAGCTAATTAGGTTTGGAAGACTGCACCAAATAGGATTAAAAACAAACTCCGCTGAGATGCCCAAATGTTCAGTTCCTCTCCCTGCTAATTTTACGCTAGAACAAAGGAAAAGCCCCGGGCAGGTGCTTTCTGGCATTGGACATAAGGTGGCCAGATCCCAAATTAGGGGCTGTTGGTTTGTTTGATTGTGGACATGTGAAATTATATGAGAACACTCTTTGTTCTCTACAGAAAGTCTCACTAGGAAGCGATAGATATGTATTAGTATAGACTGAGGAGCCCAAAATGTAGTATTAGTTTGTTTTTAAGGCATGCCATTAGTTTCAATGCAATTTGCCTATTATGAGCGGCTGAATTGTTACTTCTAGCCCCACGATCCATTTGCGGAAGTCAGAACTCTTGATACAGCTTGAAGTGTTTGGAGACAAGGACCTTACAGAAGTCACTAAGTAAAAAGGGCCTGGAGATGCAGCTCTATTGGCAGAGTGCCTGTGCCCTGGTGCCCTGGATGCAGTCCGCAGCACCATATAAACCAGGTCTAATGGCACAGGCCCGTAGTCACAGCGCCCAGAAGGCAGAGGCAGGGAGGTCAGAAGTTCAAAGTAGGCTGTGGAACTTATCTCCTGAAAAAGAGGGGGGGACTTATCTCTTAAAAAAGAGGGGAAGAGTAATTAAGTTAATATAGGAGCATGTATTAATCAGGGTTCTCAAGAGTAGCAGAATATACAGAATGAATGAATCTCTGTCTCTGTCTCTCTATCTCTGTCTCTCTGTGTCTCTGTCTCTCTCTCTGTCTCTCTCTCTATATATATATATAAATATATATATGATTTATGGATTTATTAGAATGACTCACAGGCCCTGGTCCAGCTAATCCAACAATGGCTGCCTATGAATGGAAATTTCAAGAATATAGCAGTTGTTCAGTTCGTGAGGCTGGGTGTCTCAGGTGGTCTTCAGTATACACTGGAATTCTGAAGAAGTAGGCTGTGATGCTGGAGAAGGAAGGAATGGACTTGCTATCGAGGTGAAAGCAAACAGGCAACCAGCAAAAGTTTCCATCTCCCATGTCCTTACATAGGCTTCTGTGAGAAGGTGCAGCCCAGATTAGAGGCAGGTTTTCCACCTCAAAAGATCTGGATTAAAGGGGTGTCTTCCCACATCAAAGATCCAGATTAGAAGGGGATCTTCCCAGCAGGGCAGTGGTGGCACACACCTTTAATCCCAGCACTAGGGAGGCAGAGGCAGGCAGATCTCTGTGACTTCGAGGCCAGCCTGGTCTACAAGAACTAGTTCCAGGACAACCTCTAAAACTACAGCAAAACCCTGTCTCAAAAAAAGCCAATAAATAAATAAATATAAAAAAGAAGTGGATCTTCCCATTCCAAATGATTTAGTTAGGCACAAATCCCTCACAAATGTGGTCCAGTTTTTAGGTTTAAGTTAATTCCAGATGTAGTCAGGTTGATAACCAAGGATAGCCCTCACAGGACAGTAGGGTGGGCCCTGATCTGATGGACAGAGCAGGACACAGGTATGCACAAAGGGATGGCCACAAGAGGACACAGAAGGAAGAAGCCATCAGCAAGGAGGCCTGCTCACACCTTGACCTTGAATTTCCCACGTTCAGGCTACATTTCTGTTCTAACTTTTTTGTTGTTATTGTTATAGAGGAGCAAATACCTCTTGGGAAAAGAAAAAAAACTGGGGTCTATCAATGCACATATCTCCCATCATCCCCTGCTTACGTCCATGCTTCCCTCAGCGCTGGATCATCAACCTCCCTCAAACGACACAAGCTCAGAATTAAAGTGCTCACAACTTCAAGACAAAACAACACACTACCACCCGAGCTCCTGGTTTATCCAAAGGGTAGACCCGGACCACTGTGGGTTGCCATAGCAAAGCTGGTCATGAAGCAGGTTAGAAATACAGGGAACTTTATGGGGATATGAGAAGAAGACCGCTCCCCGAGGAGTATTTTGAAGCCTTTGAAGCAGCTATAGACCAAGAATTCTAACACAGCGTTTGTTCAAGCCTTCTCTGCCTTCCCAGCTGTCAGCCCACAGTTTTCTATGACCGCATCTGGAATCTCCTAACACTCCTGCCCTGGCAGCTAAGGTCCTCAGCACGTGACATTTGGGGAACACATGTAGACCACTGCTCATACCAGTGAGGTGATGGGTACATTAGGAAGGTGCCTGGACTCTTGGAAAGGGCATGAAGTGGACTCTGAGGTCACCATCCTGCTGTGCTGTCAATACCTTACTAAACACAAAGTTCCACTATGAAGGGGGATGCCTTAACAAAGCATATTAATATTTTTAAAACTATTATTTGTTGATTCCAAAGAGGGACAATTATGGAACTATATGCTTGTGTTCCAACCTATAGTCAGTGAGACATCATTGTGGGGATGGTGAGGAGGAGGTCAGAGTCATATGACCTTTTAGGAGCCAAAACCCTGCCACTGATACCTTTGATGGTATTTTTCTTCAACAGAGGGTCTTCAGGTGCTAAGGGGCCTGGAATGGACAGCTGGCTATTCTGTAAAGGAATGGTCCTGTCTCTGCTTTGGTGGGAAAATACTGTCTTCTGGACATTCTGTGCCCTGCAGGTCTCCCAAGGCAGCATAGGGCCCATCCTCGGTTGCTGTTGGTCAGTCATTCAGGAGCCCCATCCCACTTTAAAACTCAGGGAGGTAGAGAGGGATGCTGTGGTGAATATAAAAACATTTGTTAATTTTTTAATATATTTGCACATATACCTTTATGCCTATATTAACATATATTTGCATGGGATTTGCATATTTGCATGTAAAATATAATGATTATCTAAAATACTGATTTGCCCTCTATTTTGGTAAGATGGGACATGTGACAATTAAGAACATGTGGCATTTTCCCCAACTCTGTGATGTGAATTTGGCATTCTCCCTGCCCCCAGAGTGTCCCTACCTTTCAGATACTCTAATTGAGGTCCAATCCCTTGCGCACAGCAGCACATCAGTGTGTGTCTTCCAGACTTTGTCTAGCAGACCAGACAGGGCGTTTAGCCAGGCAGCAGAGGCTGGGAGGGGCAGAGCCCCTGAGCAGGAGCAGAAATCTTGGTGGAGGAAGTCTTGGTTTGTCTTCTTGAGCCGAGTATAGTGTCTGTAGAGAGTCTCAAAACCAAAAGGAGGTACCGTGGGTCCTGCTTGTCTGTGGGGGGCTGTGGAAAGTCTCGGGAAGTCCTTCAGTGGGGAACACCAAGTTTCTGCTCTAGAGGGATTGTCCCTGACTCCCACCAGAGCCTTCTCTGACTCTTGTCACTCTGTCCTTAAACGGCTTTCCCAGAAGAAGGATAGTGATTCCATCCATACAGTAGAATTTTGGCAAGTGGGGTGACGTGTCAATCCATCCTGGGAGCATGGACTACACCAAGGTTGCTGTTTGGAACCCCAACACTAGCATTTATAAAAAGTTACTGGGAAGGGTGCTAGGGGAATGGGCAGAAATTGAACTAAATAAGACGAAAGTCCCAGTTTGAGCGTTTCTGTTTCCTTTCTTTCTCTTCCATGAGAGGAAGGTGGAGAGGAAGGCCCACCTAAGTTTGGTGGGGCTTTTGTAGGTGTCTGGCTTTTTACCACAAGTGAATATGAAATGCAGTTCAGGAATTAACATGGTGACTCCAGAACAGAAGGGCTGCCCAGCATTATTGCCTGGGAACACAGCTGGGATCTCTTCCTTCTTATCTCCCAGTGAATGCCATGCTCTTTGGCAGTTCTTACGGAACTATGCATGACACATTAAACCGAGTGTGACCCCTGCAACTTAATTGGTTCCTGAATACCAACACCGGTGACTTGGAAGAAAGGTTCTTTTCCTGGGCAGAGCCAAGCTCTGAAGCAAAGTGTAGGAGGCAGCCTTTCCACTCAGGGCATAAATAATTACTGTCCATAGTCACCTCTCCTGCATGATCCCTCGACTTAGGTACTGACAAGTGTTCCTAACAGGGAGGGGAATGAGGTACAAATGACAGCTGAATAAATCCTAGGTAGCTACCATGAAGAACATACTATGAGGAGATGGCTTCGTGTATACCTGCTGGGATTCCAGGTTCTTGTGCTCAGAAACAAAGAAATGGACAGAGACTCGTATACAGTAGAGAGCAAAGAGACCCACATATATAACATGGTTTGACCAAATCCCCCCATTCCCTCCCCTCTAATTCCTCTTCTATCCTCCTCACCACTACTTTTCCCTTCAAATTTAATGTACTCTTACTTATTTTTAAAAACTCACTGTGTCCACTTCTTAGTGTCTGTGTGTGCATGGATATAGAGCCATTTACTAGAGCATGGAAATACTGAAACATAGCCTTTTAAAGGCCTCATCTCTGTTGAGAGAACTTTTTGTTTGTTTGTTTGTTGTTTGTTTCAAGTTCTTTCTATGTAGCCCTGACTGTCTTGGAACTTGCTATTAGATCAGGCTGGCCTTGAACTCATAGAGCTCCGTCTGCCTCTGCCTGGCATTAAAGTGTTGGCGGCATTAAAGTGTTAATCCTGGCATTAAAGGTGTAAGCACAATTGATGGCTTCAGGAGAGTGCATGGGATGACTCAGATATCTTTAAGAGGGTGGCCACTGGGAGTATATGTGCATGCTCCAATGAGTATATAGGCAACATAAATTGGACTTGTTGAATTATTTTTTGGGGGGTGGGGGAGTAGGGCACAAGGGTGGGAAGGTTTACCTGGGTGGAATAGGAAGCCAGTGTGCATCGTGTGAAATTCCCAAATAATCAGTACAAATATTTTGTTTAAAAAAAGTGTATGCGCCACCACACCCAGTCCATGAGAGAACTTTTAAAGGAAAAAAACAAAAAAACAAATTGAAGAACCAAAGTTCCTCCATTTTGTCCTCCGCCTCCATCTTATGTCTTGTGTAAGCTATTTCCCATAAAACATATCAGTCCTCAGAAATGGTTTGGGGCAAAAGTAACAGGGTAGCCACGTGGAAAGTACAGATAACTGTACAACGTCCCCACCCGAAGGTCAGCCAATAAAAAAACTTGACGAGTAACAGACAAGGTTCAAAAATAAAATTTCTGAAAAGTCCCTAGACATGAACCAATCAGGATTGAGCCATCACCTCACACCCTACTAATGTAACTTTTCTGGGTTTTGCCTTTAAATGATGCCCTTTAGGAGGGCAGGGTGCCTCCTCTTGCTGCTGTTGCACACTAGTTGCTTTGACGAGGTCCTGCCAGCTTGTATTGTGCACACAATAAACCTTGTTTTTGCATTTTGGTGAGTCGGTCTCCCTGGTCCTCAAGAACTGGGCTTAACACAAACAAGCAAAAAAGTCTTCCAAGGGAAGAAGTCAGCCAGAGAAGGGCAAAATTTTAGCAGCTCAAATGGGCATTCTGTACAAAGAGCTGGGCTTTATGTTACCTTAGCCATGTTTTTGACTTCCTTGCATTGTAACACATGCTTTCTCAAGCATACTGCACTGTCTAAAATCTAAAGATTTGTTGTTAAACTTTTTTTTCAACACAGGGTTTCTCTGTGTAGCTTTGAAGCCTGTCCTGGAACTAGCTCTTGTAGACCAAGCTGACCTCGAACTCACAGAGATCCGCCTGCCTCTGCCTCCCAAGTGCTGGGATTAAAGGCGTGCGCCACCACCGCCCAGCTATTTTTAATCTTTTATTTATTTATTTGTGCGTGCGTTCGCATGTGTGCCCAAGCTTGTGCACACATATACACATGTGTACAGGTGCCTGTGGAGTCCATAAAAATGTGTTTGATCCCATGGAGCTGGAGTTTCATGCAGCTATGAGCGACTAGACATGGGCTCTGGGAACTAAACTCATTTATGTCCTCTGGAAGAGCAGAAAGGGCTCTTAACTGCTGAGCCATTTCTCCAGCCCTCCAGTAATTCGAGGTACAACTTCCTGCATCAGATGCTTAATTAGCATCTTAAACCCTTCCCCCAGTGTTGCTACCACAATGAGATAAAGATTGCATTCGGGGCTCTACTGTGTCTCTGTGCCTGGGCCAGCAACTCCGGAAAACAGACAGGGAGGTTTCTAGCCTTTCTCTTTTCCAACTTCTGTTTTCTCAAATATTTATTCCATAAGTTCTGTATGAGACTTTCGGGACCTTACACTGCACCTTGTTTTTCTGCTATAGGAGAATTACTAGTTCAAGGCCAGCAGCATGGGCTACATAGGGTGACTATAGCTTAGGAGAAGGAGGAGGAGGAGGAGGAAGAAGAGGAGAGAGGAACTGACAGCTGCACATGTAAAATCCACTATGGGCAACATAGAT
Organism: Ondatra zibethicus; assembly: GCA_004026605.1. Lineage (NCBI taxonomy): Eukaryota > Metazoa > Chordata > Mammalia > Rodentia > Cricetidae > Ondatra > Ondatra zibethicus. The sequence goes on along the minus strand of PVIU01002224.1, from coordinate 8,481 downwards.
GCCTCAATCTCAGTTATCTAAGAATATAAAATCCTAACTAGGAAATATGTATTTTTTTTCTTCACTCTAAACATTTCTACTATTCACTTGAAAAAAAATAATTATTTCAAATCCTGGATAAAGAAAAGTGGGTTGAAACACTAACCAGTTATTTGTGCTGCCTGGCAGGGGTCTAGCTGCCCTAGATTAACACGTAGAAATGTAGATTATCTAACACAACTCAAGGAGAAAAAGAAATCCTTGTGATGAGAAGCCCCTTCCCCAGCTTTTTCATGCCCTTGCCTGCGTTCTTGCTTACCAACCTCACTGGTATTAACCCTAAACTCCCAAGTCAGAAGGGGAATCTCTGCAATAAAAGGGCTTGTTAATTGATTTTGGATGCTGGTCAGGAAGAGATGCAGCTCTGGAACAGCTTTTCTCAGCTCCCAGCAGCTTAGCTCTGAACAAGGTGAATGGGGGATGTGGCAATCAATCAGCTGGTAAAAAGCTTGCTTTACAAACATGAACACGTGAGTTTGATCTCCAGAACCCAACTAAAAAACTGGGCACAGTGGCACATACCATGTGCTGTGACCCAGAATAAACCTGTTCTCCCTTAAATTGCTCCTGTCAGACTACTTTTTTTTTATTGTATCAATAGGAGAAAAAAAACTGAGGAAGGACACTATAAAAGGAGACTTGGGAAAACAGCACAGTAGCAGAGTTCCTACCCAAGTCTGCAAGGCCGTGAGTTCAACCCCAAGCTCTGCAATCAATCAACCAATCAAAAATATAAATATAATATAAATAATATAAATATAGAAAGAAGGCTCAGACACAATTAAAAATGACAATAGTTTTTAATTTTAAAAATAGATTTATTTTTATGTTGTATCTGAGTGTCTTGCCTGCATATGATGTGCGCTGGGCACATGCCTACTGTCCGTGGAGGCTGGAAGAAGACATCAGGTTATGAGCTACCATGGGGGGGCTGAGCACTGCATTGAATCCTTTGCAAGAGCAACAAGCGCTCTTAACCGCTGAGCCATTTCCCCAGCCCCACCAATGGTTTTGACATAAGCCATGCACCTTTGTTTTAACAAAACCTAAGGAGTCTACTCTAGACGAATTGCTTTCACTGCCTGGAACTCTTTCAGAAGCCCCAAAGCTAAAATTCTATGTTAATCTAAGATTAATTGTTTTCGAAGTTTTCAAATGACTCAAAGGTAAACAGGCACAGTGTAATATTTCCAGTCTACAGCTATGCTCACAAGCTATGTTCCAACTAAAGGGAATGACAAGGAGCAATGGTGGCACCAAGCAGAGGGTGCCGGGCAGGTGAGAACTTACTGTCCCTTATTTGTTCTGTCTCCTCTCTCTCCTATACTTTGCACAAGAGGCAGTTGCCTGTCTTCAAAGATTGGCATATTTTCACCTTTTCTTGCCTGGAGAAGTTGCTTCAACAAAACAACATGCTAAGTGCCTGACTATCAACTGAAGTAGTCATCTAACTTTAATATTTTTGTATGTATTTATTTAATGTTATGGGTATATGGTGGTTTCCATGAGAGTGGCCCCCATGGACCATTTGTTTACTTACTTGGTCCCTATTTGATGGAACTGTTGGGGGGAAGATTGGGAGGTTTGGTTTTGTTGGAGGAGGTGGGCTTTGAAGTATGAAATAGTCATTTCAAGCTAGCTCTCTCTACCTTGTGCTTGTGGGTTGAGATGAGAGCTATCAGCCACCCCTGCTCTGATACCTGTTCTGCCATCATAGACACCAGCCCTCTGGAACTGTAAGCCCAATTAAATGCCTTTAGGATGTTTTGTCTGCAAGTTGAAAAATAGCCTGGGAACATCAGACACTGTTTCAAAAGGAAAAAAATAAAGAGAAGGAAGAGAATAGGGAACAACAGTTTATTGAATAAGATAAGGGAGTTGAAGAGATTGCTCAGCAGTTCAGAACAGCAGGTGTTCTCCCATGGACACTTATCATGTCAGTGCCTGGTGCCTGCGGAAGCCAGAAGAGGGCATTGGACCCCTTGACACAGGAGTTAGCCAGCTGTGAGCTATCCTGGAAGTCCTGGCAATTGAACTCGGGTCCTCTGGAAGAGCAGGTTGGCCTCCAATTTGCTATCTCACTCTGCAGATGAGGAATGACCTGGGACTTCTGCTTCTATTGCCTCCATCTCCCAAGTGCTTGGATTAAAGGCCTGTGCCACCACAGCCAGTTTGTGCATTCTTGGGATCAAACCAAAGGGTTCTTGCATGCTTGGTAAAAGTTCGCTAGCTGAACTAAATCCCCAGGCCCATAAACCTGTTTCTTTCCTCTGTTACTCCCCATATGAGCTACTGGAAAGCACAAAGGCCCTGTGTTTCCTTGGCCTGAGCACCGTATAGTGTCAGCAAGTGACTGTCTGTGCTTAGCTGTTACTGTTTGGTTCGATGATCCTCACATACTGACGAAACAACCAGAATCACACTCACATCAGCTGGGAAAGGATGAACTCTTTCTTATAGACTGTACCCTCTAATGCCACCCTCCCTTTTGATGGATACTTCATTATTTTTAATAGGTAACACAAAATCTTACAGGAGTCTTACCCAGGGTTTGGGTTTGATCCATGAGGTCTTATTTTGTCATTTTAGCCTATGATTTCCCATAACCCTTTCTGATTAAGTCTGTTTATAGGCACTCTACATTTTTGCTGTACACCTTTGCTAGAAACCTCCCTTTCCTTGGCATGCTTTCCCGAAAGACTTGTAACGCTTTGCACACACTTTCTTGTTTATCACCTAATACACATGGAGGACAATGATATGCAAGTCACCCTTCTTTTTCCATCCTGTGTGCTTGTGATTATCAGTGGGTTCATGCCTGTGCAGAGACCTGATTTGGAGGATAGCAAGGACAGAAGGATAGGTTGTGGTCTGGGGATAGGAAGACATGAGTGAAAGGCTCAGCTGGTGGCAGATTGGTCCCGACACCTTCATTCCATATGCACACTTAGAAATAGCACCCCTCCACCTTTTGTTTTGTGTAATTATCATTTAGTATACCCCGTAGGGTTTTCAAACCTTTTAAATCTCCGTGGATTTATTTTATTTCAGAGTGAACGTTACTTTATGACTCTCCCACCATTAATGCGACTTATTTATGATGTTAGGGAGGAGTAGGGGAAGAAGGCATTCTGATGAGAGGAGCCTGGCTAGCCTGATGCTTCTGCCCCAGAAGAGGGGGAGACCATTGTTATAGCGCTGAAGCCCTGGCGACCCAGCTGTTTCTTTCCTGACCATACAATCCTCTTCGAGATTGCATGCTCCAGCTATTCTACCAGATGTGCGTGTTCAAGGCCTGCACAAGCAATACCAGAGCGCTCGTGGTGATAGATCTAGAAGCAATCTTGAGTTCCGAAGGTGTCAGCGTCAAGGACTGTGAGGAATGACGAGCCACCTCAGACTAATGTTGCCGCCCTTAAGCGACAGTTGTGGAAGGAGACCGGTTTAGTGCCTGAGCCAGCTTCTCAACCGAGCAAGATTCGGGGAAGCCAGAAGGGCAGCCTAAAATTCACCAGAGCGCGCGGCCCAGCCTGGCAAGACGCCCACCTGGAGAGTGTCCGCTGCACGATTTTCAGGACCGCTGGGCAGACAGCTCCCCGGCGCCGGGCGCGGCTGCGCAAGGGGCGGGCCAGCGCGCACGGCCCACGAGGACCCGCCTCCCTCCCCACGCCCGCGGGCGGCCAGGAGCCAGTGCGAGGTGCTCCCCGGGGCCGACGGGCCGCGCGCCACGCCCCCAGGAGGCGGGGCGTCCTACTATCCCCGCCCCCTCGAGGCCCGCGGTTTCCATTGGCCAGCGGTTGGAGGTGCTGGAAGCGGGCCCGGTCCGCGGCTCGCGCCCGGGAAGGTCGGCGGCGCAACGCGGCTGCCGTGGGGAGGGCGCACGGGGACGCGACGGGGCCGGGCGCGGTGGAGACGCAGCGGGCGGGGGCGGCGGCGGCTGTGGCGGCGGCGCCGGGCAGTGGCTGAGTCTCCGCCGCGGCCGCAGCTAGCGGCGCCCGAGCTCCAAGGCGCATCCCGGGCTCGCGGCCCGAGCGGCCAAGACGGCGGGCCGGCCGGGCGCTGGGCGGCGCGCGCTGTGCTGCGGGCTGCGCTGGTGGGGAGCCGCGGGCCGCGGCGGGGGTCCCGGGCCCGGCGTGTGCGGCTGGGAGGCGCTGTGGGGTGTGGGCGCGCGGGCGGCGGCCGGGGCCATGGCCGAGGGCGGCGGGGGCGCGCGGAGGAGGGCTCCGGCGCTGCTGGAGGCAGCCCGCGCACGGTACGAGAGCCTGCACATCTCCGACGACGTGTTCGGCGAGTCGGGCCCGGACAGCGGCGGGAACCCCTTCTACAGCACCTCGGCAGCCTCGCACTCCTCCTCGGCCGCCTCCTCGGACGATGAGCGCGAGCGCCCGGCTCCTCCGGGGACCGCCCCGCCACCCCAAGCCGCGGATCCGTTGGAGCTGGAGGAGGATGAGGCCGGTGGAGGCTGGAGCGCCGCGCTGCGGGATCGCCCGCCCCCGCGCTTCGAGGACACCGGTGGTGAGGATCGACCTGGGACACTGGGATGCAGGGGCGCAGGGCGCGGCCTGAAGGCTGGAGTAAGAGCCGGGCTGGCTCCAGACACTCCCGACCCACACCTGTGATTTTCTGGCAGCAGATGGTTTTGGGAGCAGGGATTTAAACAGGAGATGGCCCTCCTGCCCAGGGGGGTGGTCCCAGGTTTCTTGTGGGTGGAGACCACGCGAGCACTTTGCCAGAGGCTTTCTGTCATCTGGCGGTGTCACACCTGTGGTGTCAGTAAAGTATGGGCTTCCTGACACTGCCGAGGCAGGGTCATTTGCAGTCCGCAGGACCTAGAGGCCGGGGGTGAGGCTGGTTGCAGCTGAAGCGCAGCGAGAGCCCAGTGCGAGGCTACCTCAGCATCTTCACTGAGCTCTGTTTTCGTGAGAAACTTCCTGTGATGTCTGTCGATCTCTCGCTGAAGGGAGCGAAGGGTGATTCCTCAGCGTTAGGGCGCTTGCTCGTCCTCCGAGTTACTTTTAAGGTGTGTAGACCGGACCCAGGTTATCTGGAGAAGACTGGAGTTGAGCGCAGTGACTGCCACTCCGGGTCCTCAGGCTGCTCTTGGCTTTTGCAGAGTCGAATTCTAAAATACCGCTGCTGCTTTGCAGCAGCTCAGCCCTCTGCTTTCTGAGGAAGTGGGGGTTGCTTTCTCGTTTGTGTCGTCCCCCCTTCCCCTCCCGTGCTGCTGTTCAGACTCCATGGCTTCCAGGCAGGCGGATGTTAGGCCAAGTGTGGATGGGCACCCGGGAATGCCCTTTGCATGATTCCCCCCCACACACACACTTTGGATTAACCCAGGGTAGTGTACACTTAATGTGGCACACTCTAATTATTGTTCAGCCCAGCTAGAATGCAGGTGGACGGGAGGCAGGCCCCAGGGACTGGATCTGGAAACCTTGCTGCAGGGAACTGGAAATGGGAACGGTTGACCCAGCTTTGGAGGGAGTGAGTGGTCTGCAACCTTGCCAGGCTGCGGTGTGGATGGGCAAAGTTGCAGCTGGACTGGAGGTTTACCATTGCCATGCAAAGCTCTAAGTGGATATATTTGAAAGTGGGGCCATTTGGCTGTGACTAGCCGTACTCTAAATCATGCTTCTATACTAGCCTACATTTTCCAGTGTGCCATTAAGGGCCTTCTGCCCTGGACAGCTGTTTTCCATATTGACTCTGGGGACTGTACCAGCCCAGTGCCCTGGTTTGGCAGTCTATGCTGTGAGCCTGTGTGATCTCATGCTGTAGCACTTAAGATAGAAGTCTACAGAGAAGACTCAGCAAGCTCGTAGGTCCCAGGGCAAAATAAGGACATGGCGCTGGGTTAGGCCTCATTTAAGAATGATGAAGGTTCTGGTGCTGAGAAGTGTTAACGCACCAAAGTGACTGTTTACACAGTAGTTTACGTCTTAGTAACTTGTAAGTTAAGATTCTAAAGCAGAGTCCTTTCCTCTGTCCACTGCACAGTCCCCATCGTGAAGACCAGTGTTACCTGCCACTGGAAATAGATTCACATCCTGCTTCCCGTCGGTGCCACAGAGTTTGCACCTGAGCCTGAGTCACTGTGAGGTACCATAGACAAAGGCATTAGCGACTGTTTGCTGGTGTTTGTGGTTAGTGTTGTTGTTTTTCTACTCTAGGAGTTGTCCCGTCTTTTAAACTTAGGTCTACTTTAGAATCTTCTCTTTGGGCTACCATCTCCTTAAGGGAAACATGGGAAAGGGTAGAGGGGTAAAGCTGATGGTTTGTTCGGCATGCAGAATATGATTTATCAGGGCTTAAAACAGATGCCGATTTCCAGGGTGGTCTGAGCAGACGCTTGAGCCCAGGAGCGTGGAGAGAGACGGATGTGTTTATTAGCAGGCCAGTTGCTGCAGAGCTCAGCCAAGAGGATGAGCTACACACATCAGGGACACTCCAACAATTGCTCTACACCGCCAGGGCTGCTGCTTGCATATCCTTCCCTTCTGTGCCCTCCAGTTTCTTAACAGATAAACTGGGTGGGGAGAGAGGAAGAGAGTGGCATTTTGATATGTCACCAGGTTCCATAGTGGAACATTTGCAATTGCTATGGCTGCTGCAGTCCAGTGAGGAACTTACTGACTTGCCCCATCGTAAACAATTGTGTCTGTCCGTGAGTGTAAGAGAGTGTGTGGGAAGGTGTGCCGGTTGAGTGGGGGAGAGTTTTCTTGGGGAGAATGCAACTGTTTGCTCTCTCGACACCTGTGATGACCTGGAGACCTTTGCTGAGCCTTTGGGCAGGAAAGCGGGGCACAGTTGGGCCCATTCTGCATTGCGTTGCTGTCAGAGGTCCGTGGCTCCATGGAGATTGCATGGACAGTAGGGAGACGTTGGTGCTAAGCTGAGAAGAAGAGGGGAGTAACCTGTGGTTCCTGGTGAGAATCCCGGCCGTTCAGGCTGTTCACCCCTATTTTCCATGGCTTCAGCTTGCTGGATGGAGCATGCTTGGGGAGGCACAGCCAGCAGTGGCAGCAGCTTTTCCACCTCCCTCCGGCTCTGTTCTGAGGTGTGGGTTCCCTTGGGAAGACTTAAATGTACACACTGCTGGGAGGCTGGTTGACACACTTTAACCCTTGATGGGAGATTCTTCCTGGGAGCACAGATTTGCTGCTGAAACCTCTAAAATAGCCCTGCAAGCTGTCAGCCTCATGCCTTCCCATTGCGCACATCCCCAGCCGTGTGCCAGGACTCCTGGGAGCAGTGTGAAGTTCAGGCGGGCTGTGTTTGGGGCCTCTGACCTTCACGTTTCCTCCGCTGACAGGCCTTGGATCTCTTCTTGGAGGAGGCAGAGGAGCAGGCAGCACCAAAGTCTTGGGGCTCCTCTTCTAGCTTTGGTGGGTTTTTGTGGTGACTGTCTGTGGTTGGGCTGTTCAAAGGGGAAGTTCACAGACAAGTCCCCTCCCATCCATGCTTCCCTGCCAACAACTGCCTGAGACTCCAGTAGGAGCCTGACCTTGGGAAGATGAGAGGAACATACGGGGCTGGAAATAAACATTGTTGAATTTATGGGGCTGGAAATAAACATTGTTGAATTTAGGTTCTTAGAGTTTGCTGCTGGTTTATTTTATAATTATCGTCATGGTTGTTATTTTAGAGACAGGTGTCTCTGTGTAGCAGTTCTGGTCGTCCTGGAACTTAATTTGTAAACCAGGCTGATCTCGAGCTCACAGAGATCCACCTCTCTCTGCCTCCCTCCTGAGTGGATGGGATTAAAGGTGTGCACCACTACACCTGGTTTACTGCTGGTTTATTGATAAAATCTTTTGTTTTTAACTTTTGTAGTAATTATTTGTTATATATATATTCTTTGAGAGTTTCATACATGCATGCAATTTTTTTATCATATTCATACTGTTCCCACCTCCAGCTCTTCCTAGACCCCCTCCCCCACATCTCCTCCCAACTTTGTGTTTTCTCTCTCTTTTTTAACCTACTGAGTCTAACTTATGTTGCCTGTATATGCAGGGAAGTGGGGCTGTCCACTGGAGCATGGTCAGTAGATACCATAGTCCTGAAGAAAACTCTCTCCCAAAGCTGGCATCAGTTCTCAATGGGTCCATAGCTAGGGATGGGGCTGCTGTAATGTAGACGGCCTTGATCTTATGGATTCCTGAGTAGTGTGGATCTGGCGTGTCCAGAAAACACTGCACCACCCCAGTCCACCCAACCTCTGGCTCTTACGTTTTCCCACCACCTCTTCTGCATTGTTTCCCGAGCCTTTCTGGCAGGGTGTGACATAGATGTCCCATTTATGGCTGAGCACTCCATAGACGTTATTTGAACACTCACCATTTGCGAATCCCTAATAACACGGTGATCTAGTAAAACCTTTCAACTAATGAGTAAGAAGAGAAAAATGTTTCTTTTTAAGGCTAGAGTTAAGTGGGGTCT